>PVIY010015521.1:0-53678 GCA_004026745.1 Myrmecophaga tridactyla | reverse complement strand
TAGAATAATCTGTATTCAATACTGTATGTTTGAAACTGTAATGAGATCATCTCGCTGAATGATGTGATTTAGTTAAGAATGGTTGTTAAACTGGATTAGGGGATGATATGTCTCCACCCATTTGAGTGGGTCTTGATTAGTTTCTGAAGTCCTATAAAAGAGGAAACATTTTGGAGAAAGAGATTCAGAGAGAGCAGAGTACGCTGCAGCACCACGAAGCAGAGAGTCCATTGGAGATGAAGAAGGAAAACGCCTCCCGGGGAGCTTCATGAAACCAGAAGCCAGGAGAGTAAGCTAGCAGATGACGCCGTATTCGCCATGTGCTCTTCCAGCCAAGAGAGAAGCCCTGACTGTGTTCGCCATGTGCCTTCTCATTTGAGAGAGAAACCCTGAACTTCATCGGCCTTCTTGAACCAAGGTATCTTTCCCTGGATGCCTTTGATTGGACATCTCTATAGACTTGTTTTAATTGGGGCATTTTCTCAGCCTTAGAACTGTAAACTAGCAACTCATTAAATTCCCCTTTTTAAAAGCCATTCTGTTTCTGGTATCTTGCATTCCAGCAGCTAGCAAACTAGAACAGCCATCTTGGCTTACATGCTTTGATGAAGCAAGCAATCGGGCTCAAGAAGTTCCTGCAGCAAGGAACTGAAGGCAGCCTGCAGTCAATAGCTAGCTAGGAACTGAGGCTTTCTTGCAAGAGGCTGCAAGCAACTGAATCTCACCAACAACCATGTGAGCTTGGAGGACAGGTACTTTCCCAGCCAGTTTTCAGAAAAGACCCCATGATTGCAGCTTCAGGAAAGACCCTAAAGAGGAGAGAATTGTAATTACTTTACTTATCTCCAAGTTAAGTACTTTTTTACTTTAAGTGCCATGTAGACAAGGAGGGTAATTGTTCGGTTATTATTTATTTATTTTTTTTAGTGCCTGGCACATATTGAATGCACAGTACATACTTTTGAAGGAATAAATAACCCTTTACAATTAGTTTTGTTTTTTTCCTTTTATAAATGTATATAGCTGCATTTAAGTTTTAAGATTTTTATTTGCTTTAGCTTGGTTTTGATATTAGGCAGAGTCTGCCTTTCTGAGAGTGTAGTAGTTTCCTATCACTGCTATAACAAATTACCACAAACTTCGTGGCTTAAAATGATACAAATTTATTATCTTACAATTATGGGAGGTCAGAAGTCCAAAATGGGCCTCACTGGGCTAAAATTAAGGTACTGGCAGGGCTATGCTTCGTTCTGGAAGTTCTAGAGGAGAACCCATTTTTCTTGCCTTTTTTAGCTTCTAGAGGCTGGGCTCATTCCATGGCCTCTTCCTTCATTTTCAAATCCAGCAATGGCCTGTCAAGTCTATCTGATATGACATCACTCTGACTCTGACCCCCTCCCTCCCTCTTTGATGTCCAAGGACCCTGTGATTACTTCGGGCCCACCTGGATAATGCAGGATAATTTCCCTATTTCAAGGACAACTGATTGAGAACTTCAATTCTTTCTAACTTAATTTCCCTTTGCCATATAACATACCATTTTCATAAATTCCAGGATTAGGACTGGACATCTTTGTGGGGTTACTATTCTGCCTAGCACAGAAGGATTTAATCCATTTATACATACTGTTATAATTGATATGTTTTAACTACATATTTTCATTTTATTTTGTTTTCCATTTATGATTTTTAAACATTTTCTTTTATTTTTCATACCTATTTTTCTTTCTTCCTTTCTAATGGCTTTGAAGTTTGAAATCATATATTCATCTAGTACGTAACTTAAAACATTTAAAATCAATTTTAACACTATATTTTTTCCAATGAAGGGAAAAATCAATCAGCATCTAAAACATCCCCTACCCTGAACCTGCTAGATCATTTAGTATATTTTTACTTCTCTTTCCCATCATTCATTTTATTTTGTTGAAATCATCTGGAGTTTTAATGCATGATTTTTAAAAATAATTTTTTTCTACTTTTTAATAGTATTTAAAAAAATCACTACATTAAGCTTTATGGAGAACATTATAGTTAAACAATACTTTTTCATAAGTTTTATTGGGAGGTATTTGGTTTTTTTGTTTTGTTTTTTCTTATTAGCAATTTTTTTGTTCATTTCTTTTTTGAATTATATTTATTTTGATAGAAAACATTTTTTTTTCCAAAAAGAGTTCATGCATGTTGAGCTTTCCTTGTTCAGAGCTAAGTCCATGGGTATGCAATCAATGTGGTTGAACAGGATCCTGTACTCAGAAATGCCCCACACTTATTTTAATGCTCTGCTATAACAGGCACAAAATTCTTAATGACTTTTGAATAAGGGGCACCATTTTTTTATTTTGCACAAATTATGTCTCCAGTCTTGTCTGGGTTCAGCATATTCAAGAACACTGTTATTTTTGCTCTCACTCTTAATGATAGCCAACTGGGTGTAGGATTCTATGTTCAAAATCATTTTCCTTCAGAACTTTGTAGATACCTCTCATTTTGAAGATGAGTAATCAGGCGCTAGACCAATTATTGAAACTTCATTTGTATGTCTCTTCCTGAAAAATTGTACACTGTTCTCTTTATCCTTAAGAGGTTGGAATTTCACTAAGTGACGTCTATATGTGACTTTTCTCCACTATTGTTGCTCAGTACCTGGGGGCACCTCAATGAAATTTCCTTTAAGAATATATTATTTTCTATTTTCCATTAATCTTTTTTTTTTTTAAAGTCTTTCTGGAATGTCTATTAGATGGAAGATAAATCCAGGAAACCATATCAGCATGTTTTTTATATTTTCTCTCTCTTTGGCAGCCTGGAGGTTTTCTTGACTTTGCCTTGCAGATGACATCTCTAGTCAAGAACAGTCTTTTAGAGAAAATGGGCATGAACCACCAGCCACTGGCACCTGCAGGAACTGGCCCAGCAAGGCCCAGTAACAACATTTGTTGCAACAAGTTAACTCTCTGAACCTTGGTTTCCTTTTCTGTGAAATAATACCTTCCTCAGAGTGTTGTTATGGGGATTAAATAAAACAATATTGCCAAGTTCATAGCACGTAGTAGGTGTTCCATCAATGTTGGTTTCCAGAAAAGACGATTAAAATGTAAACACTGGCTTCTTAACTCAAACGTCACTTTTTGCTTCAGCTTCCCTGATTCCCCAAGGTCTAGATGCAAGCTAGATGCAATCTCTCTCCCTTTGCACCACAATAAATACAGTATGTTTACCTTACACTATAGTTAACAAAAGTACTCAGAGGAACAATAGGCAGAAATTTGCTCCCAAATGTCTTAGGGCCCAGCAGGAAAGAGTCCACACTTTACTCATTTTCTTGACTAGATTCTCTCAGCATTGCACACTGTGGTGGCCTATACTTCTACATGTTTTTGATCACCTTTTATCATAGAATGATTACAAGCTTGTAATCATTCTAAACATTTCAAATTCTGCCTTGTCTAGATACCATGCTGTGTTATCTACCTTTGTCATATTTGATTTTCTGCAAATATCCTGCTCACGCTAACACATGGTAGCACAACTCTACATTATTATTTACGTCTGGCAACAATATGAAGAGGTAGTCCAAATGAAAAGTATTCTAAAGAGAATAAAACTATTTTGATTTCAATGGCTTGGCTAACCACTCATTAGCTCTGTGATCTTGGACAAGCCACTTTACCTCTCTGGGCTTCCTTTTCCTCCTTTATAATATGGAGATGGTTTTTGGTGGCACCTTTCAAATGTACCTGGACTCATGGCTTACTCTTCCCCTATATACTCCCACATCTGTATGTTGCCCTTAGGATGAAATCCAAAATCTTATATGGTACACAAAACAGGCAATAAGGTTGAAATAAGGTATCTGTGGCATCTTTTGTAAAAGTACAGTGCTTTAACATTCTGATCTGTTTTTGTTTTCCTCCACGAGATGCCATTTTCCTCTAATCATTTGAAATGACCTCTCCATTCCTCAGACATACCAGGTTCCCAATCACATATTCTTTGCCAACCTCCTCATGAGTTGCTAGTGTTGTGTATCCTTTTAACTTCAGTCATTATCAAGGAGGAAACCTCCTGTTTTTCCATAAGAGTGGATCTCTTGAGAGCTCAGTCCAGGCCATTATGGTTGGAGTTGATATAAAAACTTTAAAAGCTGAAGGCTATTTTAAAATGAATTGTCCTATTCCTTGCTGTTTCATTTCTCTCCCACCAAACATGCTAGGAACCAGGTAACCCTCACCCAGAAGAGCAAAAAGAGCAATTTGGAAGTACAGCAAGAATGCCAGCTACTTAAATGCTGAGGGAGCGTCTTTGAGTCGTTCCTCCAACCAGGAAGTGCATGGGTTTTATGTGCAAGGCTTGGTGACATCTGTTGTGGATGTTTTGTCCTTTCTTCTTCTTAGTCCTCAGCTGTGTCTCCAATCCTGGAGGTTGCTCACTAGGTATGTGTGTGACAGTGTGACACCTGACTGACTTAATGGTCGGCCTCTTTCCTATCAGGCCATAGATGAATGAACAATGAGTCAGAGCAACAATTCACAGGTCACAGGACTGGGATTCTCAGAATACCAGTCCCCACTTCCTCAGTTTCTGAGTAGTAAATAAATCCCTTATTAATGTCAGTTCATTATTTTCAAATTTATTCTTTATCAGCAATAGAGGGTGAAAATGTGGAGGAAGTCGATCAGGAGAATCATTTTAAGGTTACTTCTGGGTTAACTTTAGGGAACCTTGAATAGTTTACATCAAAAATGTAGCAGTTGTAAAATGTCTCACCTCTAAAGATTTTGCTGAGTTCCAGACCCAGGGGTTTTGAGTAATGCTGAATATTGGGGCTCTTTACTGTACCATCTCATCTGAAGTTATTAGAACCTGTTCATTTTCCTGGTTTGTTTAAAAGAATGTGGGATTTTCTAAGAATTTAACCATTTTACCTTTGTTGGCTTGGTAAAAAAAATAGGCACTTGAATTATTAGATTACAGTAAACCAACATGGCTCCAACCAGAAATGTGAGTAATACAGTCCCAAAGAAGGCAGCTGCTTCAGAAACAATGTACCAGCAAAATGTTACACATTTTGTTGAATGTTCCCCCTCTCTGCTGAGTTATTCATTGGCTTACAAATATGAGGCGATTTCTTCCATTTCAAATTAACAAAATATCTCTTAACCCTGCTTCCTCCTCCAACTATTTGTCTTCTTTATAGGGAAACTCCTAAAGAAAGTTGTTTATACTGGCAGTTTCCAATCATTCTTCCTATTTATTTATTTTTTTTTTTGCGGCGGGGGAGGTGCATGGTCTGGGAATCAAACCCAGGTCTAACACATGACAGGCGAGAATTCTACCACTGAACTACCCTTGCACTACCCTCTAGTTCCTTTTATTCTTTAAATTCCTATTACGGAATTTCCAACATGCCTAAAAGTAGAGGAAGTAGAATGGTGAACTCCTACATAAACACCTATGTATCCATTACCCCATTTTATCATAAAATTCTGCTGCTTGCATTCATTTATTTCCTGCTCTTTTTTTTCTTTTACTTGAATGTTTTCAAGCAAATTCACTTACAATATCAATGATGAATACTTCAGTATATTTCTAACTGATGAAGGCTTACAAACAGCAACCATGGTCACTATACTGATATTTCACCAACAAAATTAATAATTTCTTAATATCATCTAATACCTAATCATTTTCCACTTTCTACAGTTGTATAAAAAACGTCTTTTAAGTTGGTTTTGTTCAGATCCTAAGTCCCTAAAGACTCTCCCATCTTTAGTACCACCACCACCACCTTAATTTTATACTCTCAATTTGTTGAAGAAACCGGATCACTTGCCCTTTGGAATTTTGTACACTCTGGATTTAGCAGGTTATTTAACATAATCTTTCTAGTAAGGTTTAGCCCTCCTTCCCCACTGTTCTTTCTCAGGGTTCTTCTGACTATTCTTGTTTATTCTTCCTAATGATCTCAATGCAAGGAAAAAAAAAACTTCTAGTTTTATCAGGATCTGGTATGCCCCTTTCAAACATTAAAAACATACATGGAGACTTTTCAAAATATTTTCTAAATAATATTCTGAAACCAACCACTGGCAAACTTCTCTTGAAAACTGATTTTAGAATAAGGAAGAAAACAGAAATCATTAAGCAAGTGGTGTCTAGAGAATGAATGGGAACAGGTAAAGCCAGGTATAGAGGACAGAGAGTTCCCTCAGAATGCCAAAATGCCAAACAGATATTTATGGAATTACTCACTGGACTCATGGTCCTATAATAACTATTACAAACAGACAAGCCCACACTAAGGACTCAATAAAATTTAAAGCAGTCTTGTTATGGCTATCACAGTAAAGTTTATTCTGTATAACAAAGTACATTGTGCATAATTTAGTAAAGACCAAATACTGTTAAGAGATTTTTTTTTTTTTAAGAAAATGTTTAGCACCCATTGTATTTTCAGGATTTAGAAGATTGTGATCGTCTCTGCTTGCTCCATCTTCCCCAAATTGCATATCCTATGTCCCACAGTAAAATTAAACTTTTTAAAAACAGTTAAGGCACTTTTCAAATAAAGCAAATTCAGTTGCTAAGAAAATAAGTTCCACTTGACATCTGGGTACATTTTCGTCCTGAATCACTTCACACGTCTGCATCCAGAAACTTCATTTACTCAGTGAACCAAGTAACTTTCCTCCATGGTCTGGGACCAAGTTTCCTGTGCAAAAAACCTCCTGCCCAGCAAAGTATTATTATGGGAAACTAGAGACCATGTCAAACAAAAATTCAAAAATATTACCCAAATTATTTGTGCTGCTTATAGATTTGAATCTGGTCAGCAAACAGACTGAGAAATAATGGTTATTTTAGTTCTTAGGGTAGAGAAATCTGACAACACATCTTGGCTCTCATGTTACCTTTCTGAACTAACCTAGATAAACTGAAAAGTGAAACAAATTGTCCATTAGGAAGTCTGTTTGTGCTTCAGTATAATTACCTTTTCTTGTATAAGAGAGATAATGTGGAAAATAGAATATTAGTTCTTTCTGGCAGCTAATCAAAGGTAAGAGAAGCTTATGTTTCCCAACAACTACAAATTTCCTAATTAACCATTTCAAAATACAACAGCCAAATCATTAAATTATCATTTGCTCCTAGTTCACTATTTTTATTTACATTACTGTCTTTCTCCTAGACAAGTAACATTAAGCAATACATAAGGCAAAGATGCCTTGCTGCTGACAATCCTATTAAATTTTATTTTGTGGAGGGTCTTCTCAGCAGCCATTTACCATATGGAGTTTACTTTCACAGTTTCAAAGTTTTCCTCATTTTAAAACTGTGAGAAAGTGCTGTACTTGATAGTAGTTATTGTCAAATAATTCACTCAAGTGATACAATTTTTGTAATATAACTTCAAGTATGTAAATGATTTAATCAACACAAAACTCTTTAAAAATAAATACAAATGCCAGCTCATCTCTGGTGCCATGAGATGTAACAGTAGCATCCTTTTTTCTTTTTCTGGGTGCACAGTCCGGGAATCTAACCCAGGTCTCAGGTATGGAAGGTGAGCATTCTACCACTGAACTACCTGTGCACCCTCAGCACCTGTTTTTATACTTCAGTGGTAATAACAAAATCCAGTTTTAGCCCCCATCTACATGAGTTAGATATTAATGAAAACATGATATGGCTTGGCTTACTGGAAGGTAACAGTCTTAAAACTCCCTCAGTGAGGAAATCTGGTTTGCTTCATCCTGGTTCATGGAAGAGAATAGTGTTAATAGGGAAAAAAGAGAAGACTTTTAGTTAAGGCTTCTCAGTATTTGAATCACTGAAGTATTCAAAATCACTTGCTTAGATATGTAGAGTTATATTACACATAGAAAGTTCCAAGGAGTTGTGCTGTTGCAGACTGTATGTCAGGGATCACATTTAAAATATTGAGCATGGCTTCTGCAGTCTTAAATATAGGACAGAGGAAAAAAAAACAAAATTAATGCTAATGACCAACTCCCCTTCTTCTAACTTAAAACCTGTATTGTTGCTCCATTTCAAAAAACAAAGTAAAGAGTTCTAAACTGACAAATTTTTAAATAAAAATGCGATAAATCTGGATTAGCTATATCAGTTATTAGACAAAATATGCACACAAAGGAAATAAACTATATAACAGACCCAGAAATCACTTCTTTAAATTGGCAATATAGATTGCAATATAAAATGTACCCAAATAGTAAAATTAGATAGAAATTTTAAAATTTTCCAGTTGAAAAACTACAATTTTTCAGTAATATCTGACAGACAAATACCTTTTATTTAAAGCTATTAGGTTGAGAGATACTGTAAATTTAAATTTTGTGTAGGAGAAAGGACAGCTATTTTTCTAGAAGGCACTATTTAAAATTTGCAAACAACTTCAAAAAGAAAACATGTATCAAGTACAGTAGAGAAGATTTCCTGGTTCTTGTGCTGTATTCTTTACTCTTCATTGGAGACAATAAATTATTGCTGAGGAATCGCCTAAGTCACCACGCTTCCCCCCAGTGTGCTCAGTCCACACTGTCACAGATCTCCTTTACTTTTTGGTTGAACTCCTTTGGTTGATCTGCATACACATAATGTCCTGCCCCAAGAATGGCCTGTGGAAGGAAAAGCATTCAGGCAGTCAATGAGTGCAAGCATTTAATAAAATAAAATGATCAAAACAAGACCTATCATAAAACTGAAATCATCTATATTTAAATAAAACACAAGGTAAAGAAATAAGCAACACTGATCTGTAGTAACTATTATGTATTTCTATCAAATAAAGGATCTGAGAATAAACAGAAAAATCCACCCTATTTAAAAAAAAAATTAACATGCAAAAAATCATTCTGTCTAAATTGACCACAAATGATAGGTCTAACAAAAAAGCTGAAGACAATGAGAATGTGCTGGCTTGTGAGGCTGGAGTCAGCTGAGGTGCTATTGGGCCAGTACCTCTTTTGATCTCTCCCACCTCCGAAATGCTGTGGCTCTAGGAACAGGAATGACGCCTAAGAGAGGTGGTCACTGTTTGGACATGAAGATGTGTTAAGGTCAACCCTACCACTATCACATGTAATATGAGGGTTCTGACTGAAGCTGCTGGTAAAGCTCAGATGTGAAATCATAGGGATGACGTGAAACCTCAGTCAAGGCAAAGATAACAAAAAGACTTCACCGAAAACTGAAAACAAAAATCAAGCCATACACTTACTATCGTCTTCACGTATGAATGTGGTCGTAATGACTGGATACTGGTGCCAGAATTGCCATCTATGCAGGATCGGGCGCCGTAGATCACCGAAATGGGAATGTCAGGGTGCATTTTACCAATTCGTTGGAGCATTGGTCTTTTTGCCCATCCATAAGGAATAGTCATATTTTTGAAAGCTGTCTCACCACTTCAAGGGAGAGGAGAAAATCACATTTGACTTCTGGGGATTAGTATGTATTACACTCTCACCTCTATCAAAACACTCATATTTACCTTCTCTTACATTTAAGAAAAATCTCAGCTTAAGTTAGAAAAAATTTTATACTAGAAAGTATAAGAAAGAAACCCTGCAGAAGTTATATCATTGCACTGTTAGGTAAACAAGGCAAGTCTACATTCTAGTTGACTCGAAAAAAATAATCTTCAAAACCAAACAGGTAACCCTAATTCTTTATCAATAAATTATTAAATTATTTCTTGTAGGGATAGTTAAAATATGATATTTTACCCTGACTGATTTCAAACTGATTTTAGCGATTGAAACATCTCAAACATTTGCTAAGGGCTTATAACACCAGCTTTTTACCTGCCAATGGCAAAACTCAGACTAAATATTCTTTGCAAACTCCCAGAATAGTACATTTTGCTGTCATTTCTATTACTTTTGCAGTACCAGGCAGAATTATGGATTGCCTTTTATGAAGAATTCAAATTCTACCACAAGAAAGACAATAAACTAGGGCTACACAGCAACATGGGACCATGAAATGTGTATAAGTGAAGGGTAAAATGTCAGGACCATGCAGAAGAAAGGATGACATTCCTGCAACAGAACTACCCAAAACTATTCAAACAGATCAAAGTGTTGAGACCTGCTTCATTAGTGCCGACTACCTAGTGAGTAACAAAATATCACTTTCTCAAGGACCCCAGCCTTCTAGCCTCCCTCACTTTTGGCAGAGAACCTTTAACCTACTTTATTAAAAAAATCAAGGCTATACTTTACACCTCATAGGTTCCATGGCCTTGATCTTTTTAATAAAGTAGATGGATACACTCTCTGTCAAAAGGGAGAGAATAAAAAAAGGGGGAGAGGGAGAGAGGCTCTCTCATGCCTCAATCTTCACTCATGTCTCCGTCTTCAAAAAGATGACACACCACTTTTAGTTTTTAAAGAGTAGCCCGTGACCCCCAGAACTGCTGAATCAAAATCTTAGATACAGGCTCAGGAATCATATTTTTTACAAGCTCCCCCAGTGATTCTGATGCACAACAGATGATGAGAACTGGAGGTCTCACATTCACATTCCATTCCTGATGCTCTTCCTAGCAACTCGAGGGCCTTGTCTTTCAGTTTCCTCCCAGCTTCCTACTGTATTCAGACTCTGTATTCCACTTGTCTCTTCCACCTAACACCCTCAAGTCATATACATATATATGTATAAACTTTCAAAATCGTATTACATAACATATATACAAAGCAAAGACAGAAAAAAGCAATAGTTTTCAAAGCACTCTTCATCAAGTAGTTCAGATCCCAGAGTTTGTCATGGGCTACTATATGATTCTCTCAGATTTTTCCTTCTAGCTGCTCTGGAATATAGGAAGCTAGAAGGAATAAATATTTTTTTATCACCACAATAGGCTTTTCTTTTCTTTTTTTGTGAAAAATAACATATATACAAAAAAGCAATAAATTTTAAAGCACAGCAAAACAATTAGTTGTAGAACATATTTCAGAGTTTAGTATGGGTTACAATTCCACAATTTCAGGTTTTTATTTCTAGATGCTCTAAGATACTGGAGACTAAAAGAAATATCAATTTCATAATTCAGCAATCATATTCATTTGTTAAACCCTATTTTCTCTATATAACTCTACCATCACCTTTGATCTTTCTATCCCACTCTTTAGGGGTATTTGGGCAATGGTCATTCTAATTTTTTCATGTTGGAAGGGCCTGTCAATAATATGGGGTAGGGAGATGAAACTAGCTGATGTTCTGGAGAGGCTGGGCCCTCTAGGTTTCAGGACTTATCTGGTCCAGGGACCCATCTGGAGGTTGTAGGTTTCTGGAAAGTTACCCTAGCACATGGAATCTTTGTAGAATCTTATATATTGCCCTAGGTGTTCTTTATGATTGTCTGGAATGGTTTTCATATATATTATGTATATATTTCATATATATATATATATTTTTTTTTTTAATAAGAAATACCTTTGGTTGGCTCTCTTGTTCCCCTGGCTAGTATGCTTTCTCTCTACTCCCCTCAAATTACTGTCAAAATGTACACTTCTACCCCAACCCCTCCACCAAATCTTCACTGCATCAGCAGTATTTCACACACTGATCCACAAACAATGAGGGCTTCTCAAAGGAATAGGAGTGTAATCATCAAATGAACTTGGAAAATGTGGCAAATACAGCACAATAATCTCCTATGCACTTGGGAGATTTAACATTCTTTGGAATAGTGAAGGTTCTAAGAAGATTCATGGTATAGAAAACCATTAACATGTGCTTAGTCCACACTGTGTGGAACATTCATAATCTATTTGGGAAAGGCTGCTTTATTGTAAAATTCTTTCTCTCATGACTTAAATCCTTTCCTAGAAATGCCCAAGACAAAGGCTTTCTCAGCTTATCCATAAGCACTTAAGGGGAAGAAAGTACATCTTACTTTTGAATCCCCCAAGAAAACCCAGCACAATGTTTTACATAATAGGTAGTTCATGAATAGATGAGTAAAGTAAGAAGTATAAGGCATTTATCCTTTTAAGTTTAGTCATTTAACTACTGATAAACTCTTCTGGACTTTTCACCTGTTCCCAAAAAGAAAAGCCTAAAACACAAACACAGTAAGTTTAAAATCATAACCCATACCTCGGAGTCTGTACATTACAGTGGTAGATATATTCTGTCACTGTATCATCTTCAAACATTGAAGAATATTTCCGCTTGAAATCAGGTCTTAAACGCTGTACTAGACTTAAACCTATTTATTAGGAAATGAAAACATTTAATAGTTTAAATTATAATTAACTTATAGTCTAAATAATATAGAAAGTTTTGGTGTTTGCTTGTTTGAGTGCTATGTACATGTATTTACATATAATATATTTGATATGTAAAAAGATATTGTGCATGAGAGAGACCTGGGTTCAATTCTTGGAGCCTGCCAATGCCAAAAAAAAAAGATATTGTAGGTGGGAAAAAAGCACAGATCCTAGGAGTTGCTCTCCTCAAGTTCCCTAAAGAAGATTAAACTAATTAAAGAGTTTTATTATTAACTCTCAGGTGTACTTTAGGAGTTCAAAAAGACATAAGTCAAACAAGTTTGTTAAAACTTGTTTCTGAGGGAAAATAAATTCTATTAAACATGGCAGGGAGAACAGCTCACAAATAAAATTAACTTATTTTTCTTCCATAACTACAACACACCATCTGTATGAAGTAGATCGGGATATATAAAAGTTCTGTGGGAAAATAAATTCAGAGTTTCTGCTTGGGACACTAGCAACATTTCCTGGCAGGCCATCCACAGTGACTTCTACAGCCCCATTCTCAGGAGGTGAGAGGCAGGGGCAAGGGTCCCAAAGTAAAAGAGGATGAGGAGCTGAAGACTTTTTCTGATTACTATTTTCCCTTCAGGGGTTCCAGGAACTGGTCGATTTCCCTTTCTGCTACCACACCCATTATCTTAGCAAAGCTTTACTTCTTCACTGACATTATCTTCCATCTCTAAAGGAATTATATAGTCCCATCAAGAATTTCTTCTACATCAGCTCCCATGTACAAGCAATAATGGGAAACAGAGGGTATGGGAGATTGAATCATGTAGCCTGGGGGGGGGGGGAACACCATGTTTTTAATCTTAATCCATTTCTGAGGAATTTTATAGGACCTCTAGAAGATGTTATTTTTAGTTACAATGTGGCCCAAGTGAATGAGGGTGGGCCTTAATCCTATTATTAGAGGTTTATGAATAGAAAGCTATATGGAAAAGAAGCTGGAAGTCAACAGAACCTGGAAGAGAAAGGAAAAGACACTGCAACATGTGCACTGCCATATGACCAAAACCAAGGACTCGAGGATCACCAGCAGCCAGCCTCAGAATGCCAGTCTTCAGGGAAAAAGTATTACTTTTCTGACACCTTGATGTTGGACTTGTCTTAGCCTCAAAACTATAAGCCAATAAATTCCTGCAGTTTAAGCCAGCCCACTGTATGGCATTTGGCATTTGTTTTAGTAACCGGGACACTAAGACAGAGGATGAGACTTTAAAAGCCCTCTCTCAGGCAACCTCCTTTCTCATCATTGTCTCCTTATTTCTTTTTTCTTTTCTTTTTTGGGTGCATGGTCTGGGAATGGAACCTGGGTTTCCCACATGGAAGGCGAGCAATCTACCATTGAACCACCCATGCACCCCTTTCTTATTTCTTTTCATACTTCATTTTTCCCATGATTTCTATTGGTGTACCTGTGAGTCAATAAAATCCATTTATATTTCAAGGTTATACAGACTAAATGAATCTCTTGAATAGCTCATTAAAGAAAGAAAGTGTGGCTCTAATAGAGAGGGGTAAAGATTGGGGGCAGGGGAAAAAGGCCACCTGTAAGAGCTGTGAGGTAGTGTAGTGTGGTCATCAATTCATCTGTTATGCCCTCTTCTGATTCTTGCAGTTCCACTGCTCTCCCCACCCAAAGAGATGGCACTAAGACAAGGAAGGGCCAGGACTGGGCAGAGGGGGCCAGAATATACAGTCATCTAGGCAGCAGTTATTCCCTGCTCCTACCTCCTAGGCCTATCTTCTTTTCTTGTCATCAGAACTCTATCATAGCAGATAGGCAGCAATGTGCCCAGGAAAGCAGCCCTGCCACACATGGGAACAAATCATGATTGGTTAGAAATTTATCTTCTTTGCAGATGAAGAATTAAGAGAGGACAGAGATATAAGGGAAGGTCTATTTGACCCTTCCAGAGAGTACTTCCTTCCCTGGTAAAAAAGCATTGTGGAGAGAAGGCCTACTTTTCTTATTGTTTAGGGTGCTATTTTTTTAAATGGTGCTTCGTGTCAAGGCAGTAACTTTACAACCATGAGGGAAAAGACAGAGAGTGGCACAGACACAGACCCAAATCCTAACATCAATAAACTAGTTACTAGAACAAGTGTTAAAACTACCTGCTTCCAGATTGGTTGTTAAGAAAATAATAAAAGTCCTATGGTTTAAACCATTTGGGTATTCAGTTACTTAAAGCTAAAAGTGCTCCTAAATGATACAAGTTATAAGGGGGATGCGGGGGGGAGGTAGAGATCAAATCATCACCATCTGTTTCAGTGAGAGAAGAAAATTCTGGTGGCAGTGGGGCTAAGGCAGAGGAGGTGAGTGCGAAATGACCTTAAATCAGACTAAACACAAGTACCTCAAAATATGACAGGAAATATAAATCAAAAGTACCCCAAATTTTGGAAAAGTTACCTTCCTAACACTGTTGAGATTATGAGGCAAGAAAGTAATCTATAAGTAGGGTGGTGAGGAGACCATCAATTGACCAACAGTCAATTGGCCAACAGCCACCAACAGAACAATATACCACACTCCTTTTCCCCACGTCCTCTGCTAGCAGTTATACTTCCTGAGAGACGCTCTTCTTGTTCAGCCTTTTTCAGCAGGTTGAAGAACCCCATCCTCAGCATTTCTTTCTTTGCTTTGCTAATCACTTATACTGTTTGCAACACAAAGACTCATCTTCAAGGTAAAGGGCTTGATTTTATTCATCTTTGTGCACAGCCCAATACTAATTTTAGGAGGAGGAGTAAAAAGTAAGTTTTGTTTGTTTTTAAGATTTTGATGAGCAAAGGTAATTGGTAAATACTACTTTTCTGCTAACCTGTAAAACTTTTGTTTTCCCAGGGCATAAGCACTTACCAAAAGGGCCTGCAATCCTGAGGCCAGCTAAAGGGTTAAAAGGAGTCAATGCTGCTCCCAAGGCTCTGATCCAAACGGGAATTGGTCTGTCTTGATCAGCAAGGTCTGGTCGTTCAGGAAAACCCCAAGGCTCCACTAAAATAAGATGATTAACCCTGTTGGGAAATGAACAGATTTCAGTTCATTTGGCAAATTCACACTAAGACTACAAACAACTAACAACATTTATAAAATAAAGGGAGAATGAACCACCTTTGAAAACTCTCACATTAAAGAGAAGACTAATGGCTGAACAGGTTATAGCATGCTCTTATTATACATAAACTTTGAGAAGGCAGAAAGAGGGCTTTATTTTTTATATATCTAAATCTGGATAGTAAAAGGATGTGTGAAAGTAGGGTATGTGATACTATGAGATCATTCTTGAGAAACAAGAAAAGAGGGTGCCTGTTGTTTACGCTATATCCTGTCAGATGATAAAGATCATTGCCCACTCAGGAAAACCCAATAGCCCCCTGTATTTGTAGATAACAATGCAGAAATGACTAAAGATTAACATTATACTCATAAAGTAGCTTTAGATACCAACTAAGTTATTGCTTACGAATCAATTGTTCCTAAAAATTAAGAGAAACTGGGACTTTAGGTGGATTCAGGAGGACTTTAAATAAACTTTTCACAAACATAAGGGAGATGTAAAATGGGCTACTTTTAGGATTCAGGAATTTGATGAACAGGAATACCAAATACATCTACCCTACTCATGACATCAGGATATACTAGGATTCAATTCTGCCTGTAATCCTTTCCCAATTTTCTTCTTTACTGACTAAAAAGCTAGAAAATCTGTAGCCCGACCTCATATAAAAATTATCTGTATCACTAAACTAAGAGTTTCAATTTTTCCATTTTATGAAGGTTCTTTCTGATGAGGGAAAGCCAGAATTATCAGCTGTATATACTTCCATGTGGCTTATCATAGTTTTACATATCAATAAGAGCCTAAACAAAGTGTAAAGGTCCTCCTAATGCAATGCAATATTCAACTGTAACCAAAAACAGCCAACAAATGCCAGCAAAAGTCTCTCAATGATGAACCATCAATGACATTAAAGTCACTTTCCGAGTCATAACTGAAATGAAAAGGTAAAGAAACCAGAACACAGTACAAATGGTTATTATTCTTTATATAAGATGATAAGATGCTTTATTACTTTTGTCAGCACAGATAAGGATGAGTTAGTAATGAAACCACTGTTTCAGACACAAACCTTCATAGCACAGACTCAGAGCACAGAGCATTAAGGGCCCTTGGAGAATATTCAATCCAATCTTTCATTTCACAAATGAGAAAGAGGCAAAGATGCACTAAGTGACCCCCCCAGGATGCAAAATTACTTAATAGAGAAACAGCGATAAAACCTCTATTTCCTGAATTCAGTATACTAATAGATGTCGATAAGCCATTAGGGCTTCTCTCCTAAGAATAAGCTAAGCAACGTAAAATAAAACATATTAATAAAGGTAAAGTCTAATTTTTATCAACTCTGGGCCAGTCCTAATACTATACTCTAGATTTAAAAACAATGAAAAGATAAAGGCTTTTTCAAGGTGGGAAGATAGCATAGTAGAAATTTCGCCATAGGGGCACCAGAACAACTACTAAACAGGCAGACACTGTCTCAATCAACTATTTCAAAACTCTGGAATCCAGAACACTGAACAGAATCCAAGGAGGAGCAGGAGGAAGAGGCTGGTAAATTATGGTAAATACCAGTAAACTGTTCTTTCCACGCAGCGGTTACCATCAATCTATCTGTACTCTGCGGACAGACAGCTTACTGGTGCCAGAGAGGCATATAAAAACCTACTTTTCTGAGATTCAGGTGGTGAGGGCCAATTGCTGATCACTGCTTTTAGTTACTTCGGATCACTGGGAGCCCAGTTCTGAGGGCAGCCATTGTTCTAAGCAACCCCAGTAGTCGAGGAGACTTAAAAGATGGTATGCCCCCTCAGAACTGCAGAGGACAGGTAAAGAGCTGCATTTGCTGGGTAGGGACCAAGTCAAAAAAGCAAGCTTTGGGGAGACATGGAAGAAGCTCGTGGCACCCTTCCTGGCCCCTCCAACATCCCCTTCTGAGGGGAGTTTGGAGCCAACCAATGCCCCTTTATGGTCCCTGGCCTTTTGCATCTGGGAAAGACTGACAGGAAACTGCTCTCCAGCATGTCCTCACTTTCAGAATTTTCCCTCTAGGAAAAGGAAAACAAAAGAAAACAAAAGTGGTGTAAGAAACAATTGAGGTGGACAACCTGGAGCAAAGGCTTACCTGCCTTAAGCCTGGCAGTGGAATGCCTGGAGAGGGAAAAGGTCTGTTTCCTGAGAAGTAGGGGCTAGGAGAGGGGTAGGATGGGGGTTGAGCAGCATTCAAACTCCATAAACCAGGGAATTCCTAAGGCTGCCAGCAAGCACATGCTCAGGAAAAGACAACAGGCCTAGAAAAGATAGGGAAGATCCTGTACTTTGTATTAACCTTGGACTGACCACCCTGACAGGAGGGTTGAACTCTGACAGAAAGCACCAGCCAATGCAAAATCATTTGCAGAAATGAGGAAAGGTATTTTTTTGCTTAGGTTTATTTGGTTTTGTTAATTCCTGAAATTCAAGAAAATCTTTCATATGATCAACTGGTTACAAACCCAAGAAACAGATATCCTCAGGGTACCAATCCCAGAGTTAACATTAAAAAACATTAAAATGCACAGTGTGCAAAAAAAGATCACAACACAAAGAAATAGTAAATAATGGCCTATACAAAGGAAGAGGATAAAATTCCAGAAAACATCAATGAAAAAAACCAAATGGTGGAAATACAAGACAAAAAATAGTCTCTTCAACAAATGGTGCTGGGAAAACTAGAAAAGCATTTGCAAAAGAATGAAGATGGACTTTTACCTCATACTATATACAAAAATCAACTCAAATGAATCAAAGACCTAAATATAAGAATCAGAACTATAAAACTCCGAGAAGAAAACATAGGGAAACAATGGTTTCTTAGACTTTACACCAAAAGCACAAGCAACAAAAGTAAAAACAGATAAATGAGGTCACATCAAAATTAAAATGTTTTGCACATCAAAGTACTTTATCATGAAAGTAAAACCACAACCTTCATAATGGGAGAAAGGACTTGGAAGTCACCTGTCAGATAAGAGTCTAATCCAGAATATATACAAAGAAATCCTTCAACTTAATAACAAAAAGACAATCCAATTAAAATTGAATAGACATTTCTCTAAAATATGTACCAATAACTATACAAAAACTGCTACAAACTTGTATATAGCTTTTGGATCAAATAGCATGAGGAGACAGGAAACCATCAAAAGTTGGGACATCTGATCTCCTTTGCTTTATATATTCAAAAGTGGGGGGGGAGGAAGAGAGATAGTTAAAATGATTGCAAAACTTTAAGCTCCCTTGGAACTTTTGCCAGTGTGGAGGAAAATAAAAAAGAACTTACATTTAAAAAAAAAAAATTGAATAGACATTTCTGCAAAGAATCTATGCAACTGGCCAAAAAGCACATGAAAAGATGCTCAATATCATTAGTGAAATGTAAACCATAACCACAATGAGATGTCATTTCACACATACTAGAATGGCTATATTTTAAAAAAAAGGAAAGTTACAAGTGTTAGAGAGGATGTGGAGAAATAGGAACGCATTCATTTCTGTGGCAATGTAAAATGATGCAGCCACTTCTAGGTATGTACCCAAAATAAGCGAAGGCAGGGACATGAACAGTTATTTGTGTTGGCATTACTCACAATTGCTAAAAAATGAAAACAATTCATGTCCATCAACTGATGAAGGGGTAAGTAAAATGTGGTATATACACACAATGGAATATTATTCAGCTGTAAGAGAGATGAGCTTTTGATACATGCAACAAGATGGATGAACCCTGAAGTCATCATCATTTTGAGTGAAATAAGCCAGACTCAAAAGGACAGATATTCTATGATCTCACTGATATGAAATAATCAGAATAAGTACGCTCACAGGGTCAGAATCTAGAAATAGGTCAACAGGGATGGGGATGGGAGTAGGAAATAGAGAGTAAAGGCTTAAAATGTACAGAATTTGTATTGGGGAGAATGGAAAAGTGTTTGTAATGTTTGGTGGTGGTGAGAGCACAACGTTGGGAATATAATTAACAGCTCTGAAATATATATTTGAATGTGGTTAAAAGGGGAAATGTTAGGTTGTATATATGGTATTAGGATAAAGGAACTGCACAACACAAACAACGAACCCTAAATTAAATCTTGGACTATAGTTAACAGTATAAACAAAAATGTGCTTTCATCAATTGTAACAAATGTACCACACCAATGTAAGACATTAATAACAGGGTGTTCTATGGAAACCCTGTATTTTATGTATGATTTCTGTTTAATAAAAAAAAAAAAAAGCTTTTTCAAATCTCTTGTACTCAAAACTAGACCAAAGAATAGAATGTAACTATGAGTCTGTGGAGAGAGAAATAATATGTGAAAGTTCCATATACTTAGTGCGCCTTCACTGCCTACAAGTTTTATTTGAGACTATTTGCTAATAGTATATAGGAAGAGGTGAAGAAATCAGTTTTTATTTTTAAATGGCAGACGCTATTTCTTATATTTTGGTCCACGCCTAAATTCCTTTTATTACAGCCCACAGTGAGATTTGCAGTGGTAAGGGCGGGGGTGGGATGGGGAACATGCCAGGGGTGTGAGCAAAGTTAATGAAACAGCCAACTAGTAGAAAGCAGCAAAGATTCATGTTAGAATAGGGGGGAATAAGGGGTAAAATAATTGGGAAGATTGTAATACTAGTTATCAGTGAGAGGGAAGGGTAAGGGGTATAGGATGTATGAGTGTTTTCTTTTTCAGAAGTGATGCAAATGTTCTAAATATGATCATGGTGATGAATACACAACTATGTGATGATATTGTGAGCCACTGATTGTACATCGTTCATACACCGTATGTGTATGAAGATTTATCAATAAATTTTTTTTAAAAAAGATTCATGTTAGGAATCATGAATATAATGCTCCCTATTGATCTACCTTCTAAAAAGAAAAATGAACTCTTTATTAAAACATAGCCTACCCTAAAAGACTTTTGCAATTTTTTTGTAAAGGGAACTAGCCTAGCCTGCTCTAGGTTCTTGCTAACCTGCTAACTCAAAAAGGAGAAGCACAAAAGAAAACTTGTGGGAGGGAAAGTTTCATCTAATTCTAGTTAACTGATTGTTTTGGTTTTGCCTTAGTTTTAGTCTGCACTGTTTAACATGGCTCTTCAAAATATTGTCCCTAGGTAAAACGGCAGTTAAAAAAATTTGTAAAGTATATACACTACAAAAATGACACTTTATTTATACCTCCACTTGTTCAATCTTGTGTCTTTAGTACCTAGCATGGTGCTCAGCACATGGCAGATGAACGTAAATTTAAGGATTATTATATGTTTCTATGTTTCCTTTTAGTCCTTATATTTAAGGATATAAAAATTTTATAAAGTATGATCATAGGAGTTAGTCCAGTTTGGATTTTTCTGGTCCCCCAGATGACATTAGAATATTACTGCTTTTTCTTATAATAATCTTCTAGGTCATTACTCATCAATGGTAGTGAAATTCATTTAGGAGGTCAGAAACGGTTTGTTTTTAATACAATAGTATAGTTTAGAATAGAAAAATACATCATATAACAGATATATAATTCCACAAAACTTTTGTTTCAGATACCCACTTACATATAGATAATCTTGCTCAAAGTATTGGTCAAAAAAGTTTGAAAATACTTTCTGAAAGCTCTACAACATCTAAACTTTAATTATATATCATTTGCTTCTACTATATGTGAAAAACTAGAAAATAACTGTTGCTTATTTTTGGTTGTAAGGATTTAAAATGAGATAGGTTATGCAAAGCACTTGGTGCTCTCACATAAGAAGTATCTTGTAAGTCTTAGCTAGTCATAGTAGCAAAAATTCCTATTCATCCTTGACTTCTAGAACTGAATTTATTCCAGGGAGCATGGAAAGATAATGGCCAAAACTATATGGGCAGCTACTAATTTAACTTTTATTTTTCAAGAAAGCCTGTCAGAGGTTTGAGCTCATAAAGTATCATAACCATGCACCAAGACCAGACTCTAAGGCTATCTTCTCAGCCCTTCTTTCAATGAAAAGATTATCATTTAACTTGGTAGCAGTTATTTGGTTCTAATGTATATAATGTAAGAATGATAATAATCTAGAGTCTACCCTCTAATATTCAAAAAAACATAGCCTGATAAGATTATTAGTTCACATCTGGGGTAAGTGGCAGGTTTAAATCTAGCCAAACAGCATATGTGAGTCATCCTATCAGGCATCATTGTCAAGAATCAAAGGCTGATTCAACCACAGGAAAAACAGCAAACTTGCAGAGCAGGAACAAAAGAACAGCACATACTTTTCAAAACAGAAAGAGGTATTCTTCTTAAGGTTAGCCAATGGAATAGGTCTTGAGACTGAAGATGGTAGGCAGATAATACACCAAGGCAAAGCCAGTGCACAACACCTGTTCCAACACACTGGGACTGCTGAGTCTAAATGCCAACCAGGGTATATAAAATATAACTTTTATGAGATTTAAAGTGAGCCATGAGCCAGAAATTAGGCAACAAGATGAATGATCATACTAAGAACCAAAATGTACTAGCGAATCCATAGGACCTACATTTGGAACAAGGAAAGGAACATCACTTCCTGATGTCAGGAAATGGAAAGCGCTCTAGTCACTGCACAAAGGAGGCATTCTCAAGGTGAAACTGGCCTTAGGTATCGCCTACTGGCTCCCAGCCACTGGGGGGGGAGAGAATGGGAAAAGCCCAGAAAACAAACTAAATACCTCCAGCTTAGGTCTATGTAGAAAAGCCTTCCTTCTCAAGAGGGGCTGATGAGAATTGTTCAGTTCAGGTATGGACAGTCAGGAGACAGAATCAGGCACTGTCAAAAGGGAAAATAATACATAGTCTAAAAATGAAACAGCAAGACCAGCCCATAACATAATTTGTTATATTAATTCGTTTGTGATAAGATGATCTGAAAACATTTTACTGGAGAAATAAAGATTGGTTGTGACCTCTTCTATTATAATTTGGGATGGATCTCTTTGTTAAACACTTTCTAAATTAATAAAAGTTTCTGTAGTCTCCTTTTCCTAAGATTTTAACAAATAGGTATAAAACATAGAATCTGTATGAGCTCCTAAGCAGCAGGGACCAGAAGGAAAGAACAATCAAAAGAAAGAATTAGGTATACTAACTGAACCAGGATTCCTCCTAGGACAGGGCCTTGGCAACTTCTATTCCCATGGCCTAGAATGCTCTCTTTCCAACCACTACTGCCTATTTTGACCGCAGCTCCAGCTTCACCTCTTCAGGATACTGTTACTGGGCTCTCAGACCGAGTCAGATTCTCATCAAGAGTTCTCAAAGCACCACCACCTCCTCTTCACAGCACTCATCACAGATGTCACCCTACTTATGTGGCTACTTAATCTGTAGCTCTTCCCCCAATAGACATTAAGTCTTATTAACACAGGGTCTCTATGCTTTGTTTCCTATCGTTTACCACCAAATCCAGCCCACAGCATAATACCTAGCATACAACTGATAGCTGTATGAACAGGGAACATGATGAAGTATAGCAGTATTTCTTTAATTAAGATCTGATTAACCAGCTATTTTGAAAAGATAGATAGACCGGTCTCTTTAGGAATTTTATTTTCAAAGAAAAAGAATTAAAATAGTCCAAGCACAAAGTCACTCAACATTATTTAAACACAACCAACCTGCTAGAATATAAATTAAGAGTATTTCTTTCATTACCGATATTTCAATAGTGGAATCATCCACACACATGTATATAAAGTATCACAAAAGCTTAGTACTCAATTCTTAATCAATATCAGGAATCTGGGGGGAAATATGGGATCACTGCCATGAGTTATGCCATTAAACAACTTTTCTGGACAAAGAAAGTTTCTGGTTAGAGCCATGTATGCTGACCTAATCTGACAAAAATTGGTCAGTTTTTATTTGTTTTCTATCACAAAAATCCTTCCTTTATAATTACATTAAATTAGGCATTTTTATTAATCTCCTCAAACTTAGAAAAATGAACAAAGATTGGAAGAATGGAGCTGCCCATAAAATATATGGACAGAAAAAGGTAAGGATTGGGGCACTTAAGTCCCAACAAATAAGACAATTTTGTTTTTGTGGGTTGGTTTTTATCCTTCATCCATAAAAAAAATAAAAATGAAGGGGCTCTAAATAAGTTGTTGATTTAAGAGGGAGAAAAAGTTATTACAGTTGTCACATCTAAGAAAGGGAAAAAAAAGGTATTCTCAAAGATCATCTGGAAAAATAAAGAGAGACAAGAGAAGATGCACAGTGAGCAAAAGAAATGAACTGACTGCCAATTAGTTTCCCTTCCCCTTCCTCCCCACAAAAACTTTCTGAAACTCAAAGCTTCATTTTAATCTCATGACAGCATAATAAAATGGCTCCAGGGCCATATAAAGAGTAGATAAGAGATAGTAATTGAGAGGAGGTAGTTCTGTAATTGCTTAGTTGATACTAAATGGACAGCTGTATTGCATTTGAGGAAAACAAAAATGTGTGTGTTAGGAAGATCTTCTAATTCAGGTAAAACATTCCAGATCACACAAATGGGGACCCTGACACCATCAGTTCTGCTTAGTGTGAGTGCAGACTTGAAGAAAACCTAATGCTAAGTCTCACTTGAAGAAATACTTAATGTTAAGCCACACTTAATATCAAGTTTGCTATAATTATAAACACACTTCTAGTAACCAATTATATTTGACTACGTTTGGATCTGTGAGTCTACTAAATAGTTCTATTGCCCATAAAATCATCTATTTAAAAGATTTAAAGTATCTATTTAAATCTGTATGAATCTGTCCAGTCAGGTTCAAGAAGAAAAGATTTTTCTAAGGCAAGAAATTAATAAAAAATGAGAAACATTAATAGTAATCTGAATAAACATGTAGACAATGAGGACTATCTGCACCAAAGGAGAATGATGTGCATTATAGGAAATAAAACATTCTTATCTACCTATTCCCTTCCTCTGCATTAACAGAGAAGTGCCACAAGGGAAACCATCATGAAAAGCAAAGGGAAAAAATGCTAAGGGGAAGAAGAGGCCCAAGAGATTGGTACCTCCTGTCTTCCCGTACTATGGGCTACCTTGAGGTATTATTTAGTCTCTAAGAATAGGAAGAAAAATATAAACTTCAAAAAAATCTTACTTTGCAGATTTAGCACACTTAAAAATTAACTGAAGTTGTTGGTTCAAAAGTTTAATTTATTTCATTATACAAAATATACATTTTATTTACTTATTCTCATTATCTTTTTCTTTCACACACAAAATAATCCCAACTTTATTTCCACTGTAACTTGCATTTTTGGGACACACTAACAACTTAAGATGTAAGTTAACTAGCCAAAAGGCATGAAAACTGATTATTTTTCCCTATTTATATTTGATAGCTGAAACCCATTTTTCCTCTCATGAAGAAATTAGAGAGGTATAACACAACTAGATGTTATCTCTTGATACTCTTACACAAGATGGAAAGAGAAAGCAGAGAAAATAACATATAAAGGTCTAAGAGTGAATTTAACTTATAATTCTCTTTTTCATATTCATCTACTCAAGAAATATTTACTGGGCACCCACTATGTACCAGGCTTGGTTAATTGACCAACTGACTTCATTCATGATTTGAGATATTTGGAAATGCAGAGAATCTCATTATTTTGAAATTAACTTGTATTTAATAATTTAAACTGTATGCAGTTAATATTGGTTTGAATATTCAATACACTCTGTTGAATTCCACTCAATATTTCGTGGCAACTAGCTTAATCTAAACATGCTAATTATTTCAAGCATTCTTATATCCACCTGCTGCTAATACTCAGTGGTTCTTAGTCCTGAGACAGTACTCTAGTTTTATTTCTAGCATTAGGCACAGACATTCCAAAAATTATTTCCTAAAATACAGTTTAATGCAGGGACCACTGGCTTTGGTTTAGATATTTGCTCTGTCTGACATGTCACTCAAATATGCTGCTTTTCCTTTCATAGATGGTTTTAATGTAGCAATTTCCTTCTGAACACCCAATACACCCTCTTTCTTCAGAAGATTTCACAACTGCAAATGAACATCTCAACAATGACTTAATCAGTAGCTAGTCACGAAGGGTCAGGATTCTAAGACTTAGGAGTCTTATGACCAGGGATTCATAGTCTATCCCAGAGAATCCCATGCCACGTCTCTGGGGGGTAAACTCCACAAAACAGATGTATAATAAATACCTGAAGAAAAACAAAGGAAGTCCAACACTCGCAAATCATCCTGCTGTTTTATACCAGAAAAGTATTTACTTCCTTCTCCTTCCCCGACAAACACAGCTATGTGTATTTCACTGAGAGTAGGACACAATAAACACAGTAACCCCAAAAAGCCAAGTAAAAGAAATCCTGGGTTTCTTCTGAAAGACCAGGTCTGCCAGTTGACAAGACTGCTTCTGTCTACCACATGTAGAACTATGAACTCTCTAGAAAAATTACATGCAAATGCTAAAATTTAGACAAAGAATCTGTACAGAAAAAGTTGACTGTTGCAGAGGAAGGAAACCTAAGGTACACAGGCTGTTGGAATTCAGGTCAAATACTGCCTGTAGTACACTTGGAGTTGTGCAATGGGCAGCCTCAGAGTTTGTAATGCACTCTGAAAATAACCTTCATTATCCCATATTTCATTCACAGACCTCAATGTCAAAGTTGGTTATAATTTTGGAATTAAAAGTTAGTTCAACAGGGGGTGCACAGGTAGTTCAGTGGTAGAATTCTTGCCTGCCAGGCAGGAGACCTGGTTTCGATTCCCAGCCCATGCACCCCAAAACAACACTGTGAACAAATTTCCCTATAGTATATACATCATATATCTGCCTCTGTGTGTGTGTATGTATAGATTGAGATACACATACACGTAGGGAGATACATTTTAAAAAAAGTAAGTTCAATGGAAAAATGCACTGGCAACAGAAACATGCTGATATTCATTTTTGTTGCTGTTTCTTTCCAAAAGATGAGCAAAACAAAGATAAGCTTTTCTTCTATTTTTTTGTAATTCCCAAATGCGACTTCTCCTCAGAGTAACAACATAAGTATTAGGAAATGGCATAAGAACATAAGGTAAAGAAAGAAGAACGCTAGACAAATTCTGAAGAAACACTCATTAACTCAATAACTCTGAAAAACAGTTCTAAAATGATAAAAATTAGGGCACAGTATAGTTGAAAACCACGATACACTATACTGAAATATTTTCTATAATTTAGAGAGGAGGAAACTAAAGCTTAGATGTTAAATGATTTGCTCTAAGTTATAAAGATAGAACTTCTAACTTTTTTTTTTGGTTAATTGAATGCAATTATTATTTTTTTCATTTTTAAAAAAATTTTTATTAATAAAACCAATCAACATACTACATGAACATTCTTAATGTATGATAATTCCATACTTGGTGTGCAATCAGTAGCTCACAACACCATCACATAGTTGTATATTCATCACCATGATTGTTTCTTAGAACATTTGTATCACTCCAGAAAAAGAAATAAAAAGAAAAAACTCATATATACCATACCCCTCCCCTTCATTGACCACTAGTATTTCCCTCTACCCACTTTATTTTAACATTTGTTCCCCCTATTATTTATTTATTTTTAATCCATATTTTTTACTCATTTGTCCATACTGTAGATAAAAAGGAGCATCAGAACAAGGTTTTCACAATCATACAGTCACTTTGCAAAAACTATATCATTATACAATCATCTTCAAGAAACACGGCTACTGGAACACAGCTCTACAGTTGCAGGCACTTCCCTCTAGCCTCTCTAATACACCTTAAGCTAAAAAGGGGCTATCTATATAATGTGTAAAAACCTCCAGGATAACCTCTTGACTCTATTTGAAATCTCTCAGCCACTGACACTTTATTTTGTCTCATTTCTCTCTTTCCCCTTTCAGTCAAGAAGGTTTTCTCAATCCCTTGATGCTGAGTTCCAGCTCATTATAGGATTTCTCTCCCACATTGCCAGGGAGGTTTACACCCCTGGGAGTCATGTTCCACATAGAGTGGGAGGGCGTGAGTTTGCTTGCTGTGTTGGTTGAGAGACAGGCCACATCTAGAAGTTCTCTTAACCTTCTGATTTCCCATTACAGCTTACTATAACTTAGGCAAGTTTAGGAAAAGCCTACTAGACCCACAGATTTAATGATAATAATTATAAGCAATAACACCATCATTTTTCTTGTGGCTTAAATTTTATACATTCTAATAAATAAAAAGTCCTTTCCCAAGCCTTCTACCAAAGTATATATAATAGGAAAATTCAACATCATTATTTCAATTACTAAGTAGACCATCAGTTGTGGCCATTTGACCTATAAAACCCTTTAAAAGAATGCCTGTTTTGTAAGGCTCACAGCAACAGTTGCCAAAGATGGGAACCAGGACTAGCAATCAGATGTCACATTTATAATTTCCCTCTTCTGTGACTATTACTTACCTTGATGGATACCTCAATGAGTAAGCAGCCGCCAAGAATCCACCCAGGTTGTGTCCAAGCAAGATCACTTTGTCCAACTTTAGGGCACATCGCCACTCTTCAATTGATTCTACAAACTGGTTCTCCACTTCTTCTGCATCACTGTCAAACCTGGGTCTACTACTTCGTCCAAAGCCCAACAGGTCAAAAGCATAGACAGGCCTATTGGTACAAAGATCTCCAAAATTTAGTGCCCAGAGTCCAAGACCCCCTCCAAAACCATGGAGGAGGATAAGTGGGGTCTTATTTGAAATATTATGAGAGAACTTCAGTGTCCATATTTTATTTCCATTAGATATATGAACAGGTTCTTTTTTGTATGAGCAGGGGACACCTAATGAAAACAAAAGAAAAATTCTGCTTAGCGTCACTACTTCTGAGAAGGAGAGTACTCTCAGTAAAATAAAAAAAGAATTTGGTATTCAGAAACATTCTTTTAGCCGTTACTAATTCACATTGGCCCTAGTAAATACATATTTTATTGAAGCCAGTAATTCTTAATGACTATGTTTTACATCTAAGTAGGAAGACCTACCTCAGTCACTCATTAAATACCTCCTGTGGCAAAGGTTTTTTTGGTAACTTATGTCATCTCCTTGGAATTCTTTCCGCATGTATCAAATAAGGGTATGACACTCCTAGAATTGAGAGGAGTTTTGTAGTTACTGCATCCATTATTTTAAGGTCCCAAGCTCTGCAGACAATTACAAAAGAATACTACTCCGAATCTGCAGCATACTTGACAGATTAAGAATTGAAGATTGAGGTCAGACTTGAAGAAAAATTTTTCCCGAAAAAGTAATCATTTAGGATTAACAGTATCTGTATTAACATGCAATTTATATCTTCAGTCCTTTCAAAATTTAGTAGAAAAAAATGGCTCAGGATACAGTAGGAACTCCTCAGTATGAAGTGCCAGGTCACATGAGTTCAAGTCCCACAAACTCCTTAGAAAATGCAAATAATCACGATTTTGTAAATAAAACTCTTAATTGTCTTCAGTGTTATGGGATTAATACTTTAAAATTCTCCCAAAATTGACCAAAGATGAAGCTATCTTTAAATTCATTTACATTAAATTCATTAAAATGGAATAGCTAAATATTACATGATGTCTTAATTATATGTATATAATACATCTGCATTGTCCAAAACACAGGTGAACCAGGAGTTTCTGCCCTTTAATTAAGGAAATAATATCAGGTTTTGCTTACAGATAGTGGCAGCAAAAAGGAAACAGCATTCATTCAGAATATCAACATAGCCCAGGCCTCCAAGGGGTAAATTGCCACCAGTTTAGAAAAGGAAGCAATCTGACATTAGTGCCAAGCCAAAACCACTTCAGTATTTTGATGATGGATATCTGCATATTCTTATAGAAACCATCTGTAATAACTATTAGAGAGCTCATCACATTCTATCAGTCACTGACTTTCATGGAACTAATAATTGAAGCAGAAGCCAATTCTCACTACTACTTCCATTCCTAGAACCTAGCAGATACTTCACACCACTAGGGAATCAGTATGTTCGCTAAGTGCATGAATTGGGCATCTTATCTCCTGACAATTTATTTAGATAAAGCACAACTGACAACTTTGCCAGCTTTATAGACAACAAGAATGCCCAAGTTTATGGAGTGAGTAGAAATTTATTTTCACGTTAAAAATTCATGTTAAAATGACTAATGTTCTCTTCCTAGAGATATATCTGGTGTCACTAACTACTGAATCATTCAAATGCACAAAGAAGAAAATTCATTTGTAATCAAATTCTCAACGTAATTACCATATATGAACCTGTAGAAAACAGGGTGGACAAACACCTGCACATACACAGACAATAACCATGTATGTGAACCGCATTATTTAATCCACTCCTCTAAACTGTATAATAAGAATAAAATTGTACAATAAATACAACTGGAAACCCACAGATACCTGGGAATAGCCTGACAATACAAATTTGCATAAATTTCAGTGTTCTTAAGAAAGGAAAAAAGGTTTCCACGCCACCATAAATGTATAATCAAAGATTCTTAGAATGCTAACATCAGAAGGAATTCTAAGGATCATCTTACTCCCTCTTTTCCCAGTTCCCAAGTTACCTTAGTCCAGTTTAGTTTTTTTTTTCTGCTACACACAACTGCCTCTTTTGGCACCAGATACCACAGCCAGGAACACTGAAATTCACCTATAATCTGTTTCCAAAGTGTAGTCTGGGGACCTCTAGGGAATCCCTGAGACCCTTTCAGGAGGTTCACAAAGTCAAAACCATTTTCATGATAATACTAAGACTTATTTGCCTTTTCCACTATCATTCTCTTATAGGTATACAGAGTTTTCCAGAGATCACATGATATGTCTACTCAACAGACCGAATAAAGAAGCAGATATGAGAATCTAGCTGCCTTATATTCAGACAGAAATTAAAGAGATTTACAAACATGTAAACAACGCCCTTTTTCTCACTAAATTTTTATTTGTAAATAGTTATTTTTATAAACATGAAATGGGTTTGTTACAATCATTTTTAAATAGATTAACAGATTTTCAGTCACTGTTTTAATTTCTAATAAGCTAAATATTAATAGCTAGCTATAACCCATAAACAAAGTTCTCTGGGGTCCTTACTAAGTTAAGAATATAGTATAAAAGCACCCCAAGACCAAAAAGTTTGAGAACCACTGACCTATACATTTCTGTACTTGCTGATGACATGAAAGAAGTCATATCAACTAACAACTAACACACCACAGATTCTTATCTCCAAGTTTCAGGGAAATGCAATATATTGGACTTGTTTTATAAATAGCTCAGTTAAATGAGAAAACCTTACATTTTAACATTTTCTCTTCAGCTTCTTTAAGGTGTGATGTAGATGTAGGGCACCATGTAGGAAGCCAACCAGTTAACCATCCTGACCTAGAGCATCAAAAACAAAATACAAATAGGTGAGTTAATGCTTTTCTCAACTCCCAACTGTTGTATATGGAGAAGTAAAGCAGAATAGTGAAATTACTGTCTGTGTGACGGTGACATTATACGTGACAAAATTCACCAAACAAGATGCAAAGCATTGTGGTAAGTCCTGGAATTCAGGATATTCAACTTCAGTCTGGTTAAGTATAAGTAGATATTAAAGTCCACTTTATCTTCATGGATAATCAGATTCCAAATAATCAAGTAAGGGGCTAAAAATGGGCAGAACAAGAAAAGATAAAAAAGGCATTTTTCCCACCTCACAGCAATACAGTCTCCTATCAGGGTGGAACTGCAAAATAATTAGACTATGAATAGTTTTTATTCATATAAATGACAGGTCACAGCTAAGAAGGGTAAGAGAAGAGAAATCTTATTAAACTCCGAGATAGGAAAAAGAAACCTTCACATCTCTTGGGAAACAACAGTAACATATACAAATGCAGGGGGCTGGAATGTGCTCTATCTGCCTAGAAGGAACAGATTGTTAATGGAAAACAACAAAACTTTAGATTCTTGCAAACGGGATGAAAAGAATGACCCAAGCATCTGTCAGAAGTCACCTCAACAAAGAAAAGCAAGAAGTCTTGGAGCAATGGTAGGGGAAAGGTCATAGGGGAGGTTGGCACTGACAAACTTTGCTAGTACCAGATCAGGAAGAGGTGAGCATCATGGGTAGGCCACAGCAGACCACCAGATTATACTAACAATCTGAGATAATGTACACCTTTAATACACCATAATGCAGTTAGCTAGTGCTCAACAAAGGGAGGTTGTTATTTAAAATGAGGACATTCTAGTGAGAGAGAAAATGAATTAGAAGAGGAAGAGAGGTCAACTACTGTGATACCAGATTCGACAAAAGGACCTGACCAAGGCTATGGAAAAAGGGATGGAGAGATGAGGCCAAGGAATATTTAAAAGTAAAATGGGCTGGATTTGATCACTGGGTAGATGTAAAGGAGGTGTAATAGAGAATGATTCCTAGGTGCAACTAGTAACAATAGAAAACACAGGAATAAGAACAGCTGTGGGTAGAAAAATGTGCCAAGTTTTGGAAGGGTTGATTAGATATTTAGGTTGTTCTAAGCTTTTTATAGCTTCTCCTATTATATTTTCCTTCCCTGTAGAATTTCTCTGTGTATTATGTATAAAAGGGGCTCAATAAATTATGTTTGCTGATACAATGTCCAGAGTATTCCCAGTACAAGTTATTGCCCATTTCATAGAAGTGAAAACTGAGGTTCAGAAACGCTAAGCACCAAGACCAAGAGTACACCCTAATAACTGAACTGACATAAAACAGATTTGAATTCAATTCTGATGACTCTAAAATCCTTTTGACTCAGGTGAATACTTTCTTAAAACGTTAAGCCTTGTCCATTACCTCTGGGATAAAAATCCATATTCTTTAGACCTGCAACAATAGATGCTCTCCTTCTCCCCTTTCCCCATCATTTCCCTTGAACACTGTACTTCTCCAGTACCTTGTAAACGTCATATTATTTTGTGTCTCTATGGTTTTACACAGCTCTTTCCTCTGTACAGAATGCTTTGCCTCATCTTCTGAGATATTGCCCCTGACTCTGATGCCAAGGACAGAGGTCATCAATCCTCTAGCCTTTGTTATAAACAGTTAATATAGCTGTGGTTGTTTACAAATTTATGCGCCCTCCATGAGCCATGAGCTCCCTAAATGTTAGACCTGTGTTAGTCATCCTTATATCCCCGATACCAAACACACTAACCAGCTGGTGGCCATGTGAGCAATTGATGAATGTTTTTTAACCAAAGGCCTAGGTCAAAAGAAACACCAGCAATTCCAGACATAAGGCAGATAGAGTTTGTTCTTAAAGGCAGAAAGTACTTTCAGAACCACAGAGAGGATATGGGCAAGGCAAAGACCTGAACATCTCCCCCAAAACAGAAAAACTAAAAATAATAAACATTAATGCAAAGAAGTGAATTAGGAAAAGGGTAATCAACAGTATGAATAATAAAGATGATTAAAAGCACAGTAACCGGGTGGGCCATGGTGGCTCAGCAGGCAGAGTTCTCGCTTGCCATGCCAGAGACCCGGGTTCATTTCCGGTGCCTGCCCATGAAAAAAAAAAGTACAGTAGCCTAGTGTTCACACTTTCTTCACATAAATGATTCCTTTTTATCTATCTAGTCAACTTTCCTTTTGTCTCTTTTTGTCATTACACATAAGAAATTCCTAGTAAGTACATACACATACACACATACAAACGTACCAATTCATAAACAATATTCAGGGACATAATGGCAAGCAAATGTATTCGGTCAGGTTTTCAAGGCATGTGTTTATATTTTGGAGGTATAATTTGATGAAAAGAATGGTTGAAGATACATAATAACCTGCATTATAATGAATGAGGCTCTACTTTAATGCTTTCTGCTACCAATTTCAAACCTGCATTAGCAGAATAAGATGATAAGACCTCTGGCTATTTCTCACAAATGTTACATATCACATTATCAATGTATAAACATAATTAAAAACATCATTGATGTTACTTTGTAACTATATAAACCTATTTACAAATTATCAAGGAGAAATGATTCAAGCCTTCAACAATGAATTTTTGAACTGTTGAAAAAGGCAGTTAGTTTAGAGGCAATTAAAATATGAGAAGCTCATCATCTTTAGAGCTTTAAAACAAAAAAAGTAAACTATTATTAATGTGAAGCTCTTTGTTCTTGACCAGGAATGGTCATCAAGGGCTATGTTTGGCCATAAGACTGTGAACTAGCACCTATGGGAAGTTACTAAATTCAATTTCAGAAATTTCCCTTAAATATTTCTCAAATCATAACAGATTCTTTGCCAGAGAGAATCAGAAGTCAGTACAAAAACAAAACAAAACCTGAATTATAATCTATTATTGCTCCAAAAGAGATCATAGACAAGCTGAGGCAAAGAAAACACAAATGCAACCTTTGTTTCAATCTTTATGGGGGGGCACTAAAACCCTATTATACTCAAAACGTAATTCAGACTCTGCATATTTACTATATACAAGACACTAGTGTTTAAAATGTTACATAAAAAAAAAAAATTAAAAAAAAAATGTTACATAGCAGCCTGTAATATAGGAATTACGCTTACCTCCACCAATTCACTGCTCATCACAAAACAAACTTCCAAAGGAGAAGACTGTCATGTCCATGAGTTTTGCCCTCCTATTGACCCACTTACTTCACAGAGAAGGGCACAAAATAATGTTTTCCTATCTGCGAACTAGTACAGTATATTAAAAATTAGGGCTCTAATCATAGGAGGCAGCATCAATACTCTTTAGGTTCAGGAGAGCCTTTTCACCGAAGCAGATAAATTAAATGGGATTTTTCTAAAGTATATTTAAACTAAAAATTACCCCTCCAAAACACAGTAAAATATTTTATGTTCATTCTTAATGAGATGTAAAGATAACATTCTTCACTTAAGCCCCAATCAATTTTACCTTAACCATAAGACAAAATGTTTTAGAGAAACTGCTACTTCTTTCCTAGAGATACTCTGCAGGATTGAGTGCAATGCAATAATAGGTCAAAGGAACATTTTTGAAAAATGAAAAACAGGGTTCCTTCACTTTCATTTTTTAGTTGATTAACTTTTGTGTAAGAGTCCCCAAAGCTTATCTTGCCACCCCTATTACTTCAACCCTCTAAAACTTATCCATCCAGCTCTATTTCCTGTCTATGGGACTTTCCACAGGGTTTACTATGCCATTCATAGGAAATGTTGCTCTGCCTTCCTAGGCTTAGTGTGCGGAGGACTGGAACTAAAGACAGAAAATAAACTAAGGACTTGAGACAGAAGCCTCTCAGATATCCAGCCATTCTTCTGAAGTAGAAAAATCCAAGGTAAAAATTACAAGCCAATATAATAAAACAATAAACAAGATATACAGCTGTCTCCCTATTGCTTTGGAAAATAAACATAAAACAAACCTAATTTTTCTATTTTGTTTAAACAGATAATCAATGAACACTATCATACATCTCTGAGGCCCTAACTTCAAAAGAGACCAAAATATCAACTGCAATATAAAGAAAAACCACTCACCAAAGGGACTAAATGTTTCCAAAAGTGACAACAGGAAAGCTTACCAAACGGTTTTTACACAGCTCTATCAGTTGGGGACTGACCTTATTAGCAAGACTGAGGCTCTAAGCCCTACAGCAAAGAATCTAAAAACCAAATAAAAGGAATCTTGCTTTATAACCACTGTAGAGGTACCGAGAAAGAATCTTTTTAGTAAGCAGGTTTCGAGGGCAAAAACATTTTAAATACCACACCAGACAGAAGCGGCGATTCAGAAGGATGCTATTACAAAAAAAGACAAATTGTGCTTAGCACATTAATAGGCTTTACCTAAGAATCTGATCTTAAGAATTTTGTGTTTGAGGTAAGACACTGAATTTTTTTCCTTAAATTTCTACTTAATCATTTTTTAAAAAATATCATTAACATTGTTATTATAGCCTATGCCATTAACATTTTTATGCAATTTTATTGAGATTTATTCACATACCATATAATCATCTAAAGTATACAATCAATGGTTCACAGTATCATTATACAGTTGTACATTCCTCATGACAATAGGTTTTTGAACATTTTCATTACTCCAAAAACAATAAAAACAAAAGTAAAAAATAACACCCAAAACATTCCATTCCCATACCCCCTAACCCCTATTATTTATTTATTTTTTTCTCTTTATTTTCTTACTCATCTGTCCGTACACTGGATAAAGGGAGTGTCAGTCGTAAGGTTTTCACAAGTACACGGTCGTACCATAAAAGCTAGATAGTTATATATTAATCTTCAGGAATCAAGGCTACTGGATTACAATTCAACAGTTGCAGGAATTTCCGCTAGCTACTTCAATACATCTAAAACTGAAAAGGGATATCTATATAATGCATAAGAATAACCTCCAGAATGACCTCTCAACTCTATCTGAAATCTCTCACCCACTGAAACTTAATTTTGTTTCATTTCTCTTCCCCCTTCTGGTCAAGAAGTCTTTCTTAATTCCATAATACCAGGGCCAGGCTCATCCCTGGAATTCAGGTCCCATGTTACCAGGGTTAACCCCTGAGAGTCATGTTCCACTAAGGGGAGAGGTATGCCATTAACATTTAAGTTTCTTAGTAATCTCTGTTTTGTTCTCTAAGGGCATCTGATGATCTATAGTATTACTAAATCTAAATTGCACAATCTACAAATACTGGGAAACAGTGAAAGAGGTTTCAAAGTATTCTGAAAATTATGTACAACAGCCTGGACAATTTCCACACTCTTGGATATTTAAATAACATTTCTAATTAGGTTATAAGTAAAGAATATTTCATTATATTACAGTTCTGTTTAAAATGGCCTCCATCCCTACATTGGTATATAATTTTATCACTGTTCTCTAGAAACTTCTCGAAGCATAATATTCTACCTCATGTAGAGAAACTATGAGGTTTTGATTTTATTATAAATATCCAAATTAATTAGGGATACAAATACATATATTCCTCTGAAATAATTCCTCAAAGAATGAAGGACTGAAAACTTCTGAATTGGAAATTGTAACACTTGGGCAAATAAAGGCCTTCTCTCCTGGGTACTGACTTTCTAAATTCTATTCTTGGGAAAGAGTGAAAAAAAACTCATACAACTACAATTTAAGTGACTGGCAAATCACTTTCTTTTAGATAAGTGATAATTAAATGCCTCTAATTATCATTAACCATTAGATCAATGACATCTCAGGCTCTCAAGTAAATTTTAACACACTAATCAGTAACCTTAACTATTTTTTTTTCTTATCTAACCTGTAAGTTTTTAAATCCATAGCTAGAGAACCACTGTTTTAGACAGAGCCATGTGCTGGTAATATTTTTCCCACAATTGTTTCCTTTCTTCCCTCACACAGTAAGTAAACTATTTTGGAGTTAAACATTTAAATGAGTGCATCACAAAACCCACTTAAACAAGCTACATTTGGGAGGATTGTGAAAAGATGGTGGCATAGGAAGCTCCAAGAGGTAGTCCCTCCATCAGAACAACTATGAAACAGACAGGAACTATCTGAATCAACTATTTCAAAACTCTGGAATCCAGCAGATCCAGACAAGAACCTAGAAAACACTAATGAAGAAGAGGGGGGGAAATAGGCTGGCAAATTATGGACAATTCCAGTAAATCACTCTCTACCTGTGGCTTTTACTATCACCCAATCCCCACTCAAGCAGCAGGCAGCCAGTGGGTCTGGCCCCTGATGTAACTTGCTGGTGTCAGAGAAGGATGTAAAAATCCACTTTTCCAGCATCTGGGGTGGGCACTGGCCGATTACAGATCATAGCTTTTGGATTGGCTATTAGGGATTGCTGGGGGAATGGCTCTGATGGTGGTCACTGTTCCAGCCCATCCTGGACAAAAGCAGCAGAGTAGGCTTAAAGACCCTATGCCCCACAGAGCTGCAGATAATAGGTGAAGGGCTGCATTTACTGGGCTGGGGCTCAGTCAAGAAAGCGCAGCTTTGAGAAGCCATGAAAGAAGCTGCTGGGGTCTTTCCTGGTCCCTCCCTCAGCCAGCACTCTCCTTGTGGGACCCTCGCCATATTCCAGCTGGTAAAGAATGACTTGGGAAATGCCTCTCTGGAGTGCATCCCCTTCCAGAATTTACCTTCCAGGCAAAAACAGCCTGAGAAAAATGAAAGCAGTGTAAGAAACAACTGAGACAAACAGCCTAGGCAGTGGCTAGGTAAGACATGGAATTCTTTTCCTTAAATTTCTACTTACTCATTTTTTAAAAATATTATTAACATTGTAATTATAGCCTATGCCATTAACATTTTTATGCAATTTTATTGAGATATATTCACATACCACAAAATCATCTACACTATACAATTAATGGTTCATAGTATCATTATTTAGTTGTACATTCCTCATGACAATAGATTTTTGAACATTTTCATTACTCCAAAAACAATAAAAATAAAAGTAAAAAATATCATCCATGGGTGGTGCAATGGTGGTTCAGTGGCAAAATTCTTGCCTGCCACGCTGGAGACCCGGGTTTGATTCCTGCAGCCTGACCATGCCAAAAAATAAAAATAAATTAAAAAAAAAATAACACCCAAAACATCCCGTACCCCCTATCCCCCCTATTATTTATTTATTTTTTTACTCATCTATCCATACACTGGATAAATGGAGTGTCAGTTATAAGGTTTTCACGCTCATACAGCTGCACCATAAAAGCTATATAGCTATATATTCATCTTCAAGAATCAAGGCTGCTGGATTACCAGCTATAAGTCTGGAGTAGAACACCCAGGAAAGGGAGGTCTGTTTCCTGGGAAGTCAGAGGAATATTTCTTTGTGATTAAATACCATGGACATTTAGAGAAGAGAGAATGTGATCTATTTTGGATCAGAGAAAACAAAGTGAATCAAGCCATGGGGCAATGAGGGTGAACAAGGAACATGTTTAAGAAACAATGAAATATAGCTTGTCTAGAGTCGAGGTACACAGGGAGGATTATAAGACTCCAAAGCTAAGTTGGGGCCACACTGCCCACCAAAGGCTTTGAAGGCACGCTGAGGAAATATAATAAAGCCACTGCCTGTGGCTGTGGTACAAACAAGAATGTGGCTCATGGGAATATAAAAGTAACTGATGAAATGAGCTCTGCTCTGAACACAGGACATAATAATCCAGGAAAGAGAATAAGGAAGGTGTGAAACAGGAATGGAAATATTGCAGACATAGAATCTACTGGATTTGGTACTCAGGGGCAAGGAAGGGACGGGAGGCAGTCAAAGGATAATGCCATGGTTTTGAATCTGGATGACCAGAAGAACATAACAGCCCTAACAAAAACAGGGAACTCAAGAGGAAGAACTGAGCTTTCTGTATTGATTTGTTTGAAGAAAGGAAGGCACAAATAAGATCCTGGTTTGGCACGTTAGATCTGAGGAATCCAGCACAAATATCTGCAGACAATTAGAAAACATCACTAGAGAACAGAAGATGACTCTAAAATGAGGGCAAGATTTCAGGTATCGCCAGATGGGAAAGTTTGAAGAGTGTGAGTAAACAAGACAAATAATAAAATAAAAGTAAAGACAGAATTTTGGAGAATGACTATATTTAGAGACTGGGAAAAAGAAGTTGACCTAATGAAAGTGACTGTTGGTCCCAGGTATGACAAGAACCAAAATGCTAATGAAAGCTAGAATGTTTGATAAAGAGTTTAAAAGGAAGAGCTATCATTACAGTGTCAAACACAGAAAAGGACCCAAGAAGGGTAAGTACCGAGAAAAAAGGCCGTGAGCTGTTTACACTGGAGTTGTGTGATTTTTAAGAAGCCAGGTGACAAAAGTATGGAAAGGGAAAATGGCAGCAGGGATGAAGAACTGATCTTCCTAGAACCCTGGCAGTCTTTTAAAGGGCTAATAAGGTAGAGAAATCTCCAAGGCAAAGAACTATATTGAAATTATAATGTAAACCCAGTAGTGTGCTGATACACTGACTCTTCAGAAAAAAAAAAGAAAAAGAAAAAGAAAAATCCCTTGTTTATACGATTTGATGATTTTCATGGTGTAAATACTCCCACATGGTTGATTTCAAGTAGCCAACAGTTGGCAAAATTCCTGAAAATTTAGCAATGGTTTGCCAGTACTAGCCAACTCTAGCATACTACTGGAAACCACCTCTTTTATGATTTACTCTGCAATAGAGCAATTCTTATTATGCGGCAGCTTTCCTCTAAATTCAACTGACATTCTATCATTCTCTGGGACAATCTTGCAGCAATTCACAGAAGCCTGGCCTACTCTTGTTATATTTTGCTTTCTCAGCTGTATTGCAAATGAAAAGGGTAGGATGTTGAAAGCAAAATACCGGTCTGTCTTTACTGACAGTCACAAAAACAAAACAAAACAAAAACGACAATAACCAACACGCTCCAGAAAGCCATGAGATGACAGTTTTATAACTGTTTCCTTTGTTAATGTCACCTTCTCATTTAAACCTGAAATGTCTTAATACGGAACTTTCAAGACTTCTCCTTTTTCCAAAACTCATTTCATTCTTGGGTATTTCTATTGTTAAACAAATTTTTTAAAAGCCCTGAGTTATTTGTCAATGCCAGGATTAAATAATAGTGTCAGGAGAGTAAGCAAAAGAAACAAGAGTCAAACACATTTCACACAAGTCCTGATCCCAAGGAGAGGCAGCAGAGCTATGGGGAAAGCTCCTGACATTAAGGAGCTCCAATCCAGCTCAGCTACTTGCTGGTGGGGTGCTAGTAGGCCTCCAGTCAGTTTTAACCGAAAAATGTGAACACTAAAACTGAAAAAATGTGAACTGTAGTATCTACCAAACTTGGCTGACTTCATATTTAATCCAACGAAACGTGGGAACCCCTAGCAGAAGCAGAGACTTAGCATTAGCCAATCCCCTTCTCTGTTTGCTTGCCATATCAGCTTGGACGCTGCACACCACTCAAGTATAAACCGAGTTCTCCAACAGAATCGGAGTGCTTTTCTTTAAAGAAGTTTAAAAACTTGGTAGTGACTGCACCCCAAAGTCTATGAGCTCCCTTCATGAGTTTATTATCAAATTTCCCTACCTTAAAGGGATTATACTATGTGCCTTACAAAAACTGTTGAATCTGAATATCAATATCATCTTAAGATCAACCTCTATGTTTGGCTCCAATCTTTTGCTTGTAATCCTCAAATCAAAAAACAAAAATGTCCTCCACAAACAAAACTTTTAACTCTGACTATAACTGAATGTACCCTGTTGGCTATCCTATTATTCATATTTATAAATTTTCACATTTATCCACACTTTGCCTTTGTCTCTAATGGAATCATTTAACTCATTGGGTGTATTAAGTATGCATTGCTTGCCAGACACTGTACTAGTGTACTTGGGAAGCTACAGCAAACAAACTAGAGTACCAGACTTCAAAATGCACACAGTCTAGTGGGGTAGACTGCCAAGACAAACTATAGAAGGTCATAAGTATTAAAACAGAAGCAGTTTGGCACATGACAAAACGATTGTGAACATGCAAACTGAAGGCAAGACTGCCTGTTGGATTTGTAGTGCCAAGAGTCCCAGGGATGCCCACCTCTGTCTACGGGTTAATCTGGTCAGCTGCTAAAGATTTGTATGGTCTATCCCCAATGACCTTGGGCCATCATTCAAAATAAAAAATTCCTTTCAGGGAATGAGCACTGGATTTCCAAGCTCCACAAAAATATTAAGACCAAAGAACCCACCTGAAAGGAAGCCCAGACAGAATCAAAAATATTGTGACACACCAAACCAGGAAAAAGCTACCAGTTAGGTTCCTATTTGAGTCCATGTGATATTCAGCTTTCTAACTCAATGTAACATGGAAATTCATCAACAAACCAAAACAGTCCACATATTCATTATTCAAATGAAATACAAGGGAAGAATCTAGTTTCTATATTTCATAATTTATCCCCTACAGCATCACTCCAAATGCCCCTGCCTTCACAGTACTCTATATTATCTTCTATCATTCAGACTATGTTTCATATGCAAACTTCTACAGACATTCTGAAGAACTGTTGCCAAAAACTAAACAAACATGGGTGAAGCACAGAAGTTTACCTTCCAAAAGAATGACCAGCCTTGAGAAATAAGGCACTTATGTTCGTAGCAATTTAATTTTCCATTGATTAACTACTATTCTTCTAACAAGGGCATGAAGTTAGTTATATATTTTTAAAAAAGAGTGAACTTTGTATATTAAATAACATACATGTATTTGCATATCAAATAAGTGTCACTTAGACATCTATTCTCCAACTTCCACAATATTTTCTACACGTATGCTTTATTTAAGAGTCTCTCCAATAAAGTCAGAATAATGGATCGCAAAAAAATGAGGCAGAGTTGGAAGCAAAGGAACACCTCCCTTTGGAAGATTACTTTTGACCTTGTTATCCATGATCCCTTTGGAAGATTACTTTTGACCTTGTTATCCATGATATCTTAAATTTTCTTTCTATAAGTTAAACGTTTTTTGAAACGCAACGCCATATTATTTTTTTTTAATATATATGTATATATATGTTTTAATTTGCATATGGGCAGGAGGCACCAGGGATCGAACTCCAGACCTCCAGCACGGCAGGTCGGAGCCCTGCCTGCTGAGCCACGGCAGCCGCCCTACAACGCCGTGTTATTACCCACATCCCTATCACCCTCTTCTCTCACGCTGGGCTTTTTTTCCTTCCCTCTACACCTTCTCATCTCCAACCGTTTCTTGGCTGAATTTGGGCTCTCCATCTAATGCTCCCCCAAGGAAGCGCCGCCCTTCCCTTCAGTGTTTGGGAAAGATCGCCTGGGCTACCCTTGCTGTGCTGCCTGAGCCGGGACAGAGCTCGGCGCGTACCTGAAGACAGAAGCCAGGCTCGGAAGGGGGCAACGTGACTCGGCTGTTTCCCGTGACTTGTCAGGTGCAGGGGCGGCCGGTCACCGCCTGCCGGTCGTGCTGGGGCAGGGCCAGGGTCCAAGGCCACCCCTGCCCCACAGGCGACCCTTCGCTTACACAACGGGGCGGCCCCCCTTCATGCGGGGCTCAATGAGGCCTGCCCGGCGCAGCCAGGCTCAGACTCAGAGACCTTCGGACTCCCGCTCTGACGAGCGTCGCCCGGGCCAGAGAGGCGCCGGCGTTTTTCCTTCCTCCGGCCGCCGCGCGGGCTTGTGTTGGGTCTAGACTAGGGAGCGGCCGCTCGCGGCTAGGCGAGTTACGACTCCTCTCTGCTGCCCGTCGGGCCTGGCCCCGGCCCGCGCGAAGAGCGCGCGACCAAGCCCCGAGAAGCCCCCAGCAGTACTCACCTTTCGACAGTGTCCACCTCTCTCTCCGCTGAGTCCACCTCTTCCTCCGCTGCCATGGCCGCCGTCGCTGCACCAACACAGAGCGGCTCCTGGAAGCCGGCTGACAGGCCGACTGGGCTGCCGGGAGTCGCCGCAGCCTTTAAGACCGCCCCGCCCGCGCATGCGTCGTCCGCCCACCCTCTGGAGCGGATCGCGCCGCGGTCCACTACGCGTGCCTGGCCAATACCTTACGTCATCCCACCCGAAGTGCTTCAGGCGTGGGCGCTGGTTAGGGCAGTCAGCCTTGAGGTGCTGGTGTGACCTGTCAGGCAGGGCTGTGTAGTTATTTCAGTAATGACTGTGCTAATGCATCATCCCGCTGGTATTGACCGTCTGGTGCTGGGTACTGGACACTGGACAGGTATGTGGTAGTACCCTGGAAACTGAAGTGCGACCCTGCCCTGGAAGAGCCACGATAGTATCTGATGGATGCCGCAAGAGCGAATGGAAATGGGTAATCGTGGTGCAGTTTGAAAGGTGGGTGGCAAGGAGAAGAAAACAACCTTTAGGACCCTTCAATCAGTCAATGTGCCAGGCACTGGTCTAGTAGCTAGGGTCACAGAATTTACCAAAATCAGCAAAGCCCCTCCTGGGGAAGTCACAGACACGCGCTCAGAGGCCATCTCACAGCGCTTGCCTCCTTTTCTGTTGTTTCAGCATGTTTCCATTTCACAACCCGCAGGAGATGTTAGGTCTAATGAAAGGACCTGACTATGCCTTGAACCTGGAAACTCAGAACTAGCAGCCCCAACTGGAAGTCTCAGTGGCAGGTCCCCCTCTCCCTGAGTTATATAAATACCCGACCCTTGGCAGCACGAATTTGTCTTTCCCCTCCGTGAAATGGGGCACCACCAGCCCTGACCTAAGCAGTTTGGGCTCCGCAGGAGAATGGCCATAATAGGCTTTCTTCCCGGGCTCTTTTGGACCCTTTGTACTGTGGAACTAATAAAGTGGTAATTTCCTGAAAGTTTTTGTGGTGCCCGACCTGTGTTCCCACAACTCACTGTGTAGCGTCTTGCTCCACAGTCCCTTCCCTGTTGTCTCCCACCCCACTCTCTCTATATATGGGGGTGGGAAAGGGTGAATTAGAGTTTTTAAATCTTGAGGACTTAACAGTTCTTGAAGGGGAATCACTGTTGTAAATGTCAACATTTCTTGAACTGTTTCAAGCCTTTGAGGTGCCAGATACAACCTGCTTTTGTAATATTAGTCACTACCCATTCATCCATGCAAATTTATTATGTGCCCGTAGATATACAGTCTGTTTCACTGGCTGGGAAACAGTGGTTTAAAATAGGACTCTTTCCTTTATGGAGCTATTGTTCATATATTACCCTTTATTATAGACTCATTTCGTCTGTCCCCTTCCCTGACTCTCCTCCTCCCTCACTGCAGCTCTTTTTCTCTCCTCTGAAGCCCTGTAACTCTATCTCTGTCACCTATGTGGCACAGATTCTCAGCCTTGCATAATTGTTATGGCTTTTTAATGGGCATTATCAAGTATCCATCAAACTACACTCATCCCTTGAACATAATAGTATCTAATAAATATTTTTATTGCATTTGATCTGACCCATAAAATATCTTAGGGAGCATCAGGACAAATAAAAACATGTTTCTGTAAATTCTGTGATGCTGCCAGAGACTTGTAGTGCATCTTCAGAAACTAACCCTGTACAGTTTTCACCTCTCAGAGCATATCTATATTGGAAGTACCTCTATACTGGCCAGAAAAGTTGTTGAGTACTCCAGTACCTGGAGCATAGTATTTATTCCAGTGGTACTGAGTGCAGTGACAAAACCTTACTATGTGGCAGTGACTCCTGCAACACCTTTGGAAAGTTGGACTGGCAAGCGTACACCCCCAGAGGTCTGTAGCCCTGGAATCTGCTCTCAAATGAGCTGTTCCACCCAGACCAGTTGAACCCTGACAGGGAAGGCCTGCAGATAATTAGGCCTGTGGCCACTGTACTATAAAAGGAAAGATCATTGATGCAGTCTGGAGTTTATCCAGAAATTGACAGACCGATCTTCCCAAACTCTTGGGGGTAATTCTGATCCAAGTTTACCTTGCTGCTGATAGAGGAGCCGTCCTTGACTCTGGCAAGGAGTCCATCACCTGTTCACCAGCCCCCATGTGTTGCCAGCAGTGATGGAGCCCTATACTTTCATCCTGATGACCACACGACCCTGGAACCCTTAGACTGTGTCTTCCTGGGAGACATTGAGATCAGCTATAATATTTGTCACTGCAACCTGGGACTTGAGGACCCCACGAACAACAACCTCAACCACTGCTTCAGTCAGACCTTCTCCATCACTGCCTCCCTGCGCTTTGGTGGTGTCCAGAAAGCAGACCTCCCAGAGTTTTGAGCCATCTTGGTGCCCAACTCCCAAATCCACTTCCCTTAGTTGACCTACTGACCAGTCACTTTGGTTGAACAGTGCTTATGTTGGGAGATCACCAGCACTTACTTTGAACTCTTCACTCAGAGGGTCAGGTATGACCCTTTGGGGGGAAATATTATTAAAAACAAAATCTCCCAACTCAGAAAACCTCCCCACAAAGGTAAAAGAGAAAGAAAAGCAATTTTATTACTGAAAAAGCCTTAAGCTAGAATGGCGCATTACAAGCAACAAGCTAAAGAGATTGCAAAGACAAAAAGAAAGCTCTCCCCCTTTTTTTAAATGTAGGTAAGAGGTTACAACCCACTACATACATGCTCTCAAGAGAGCTTTATGATTGGAGATAGGTTTGCAATTTGGAGCCAACTCACCTGACGTAATCTCTTGGGAAACTAGGAGATAGGAGCATTCACTTCATGATTATATTTCACATAAATGGCTCCTATCCTTGAGGAAATATTCTTTAGTTCTGAAATTCGTATGAGGTTTACTTAACCTTTAAAAAAGACTTACATACATTTGAAAGGGACAGAGAAAGAACAAGTTACAAGTTTTCTAAGTTAGATGTGCCAGAGAAAATTTTTTGCACCAGATAAAATTATTTTCCTTATGATCTAGTTTGCTAGCTGCCGGAATACAATATACCAGAAACGGAATGGCTTTTAAAAAGGGGAATTTAATAAGTTACTAGTTTCCAGTTCTAAAGCCAAGAAAATGTCCCAATTAAAACAAGTCTATAGAAATGTCCAATCTAAGGCATCCAGGGACAGATACATTGGTTCAAGAAGGCTGATGAAGTTCAGGGTTTCTCTCAAGTGGAAGGGCCCATGGTAAACACAGTCCGAGTTTCTCTCTCATCTGGAAGGGCACATGGTGAACACAGCGTCATCTGCTAGCTTCTTCTCCTGGCTTCCTGTTTCATGAAGCTCCCCGGGAGGCATTTTCCTTCTTCATCTCCAAAGGTCTCTGGCTTGTGGACTCTGCTTCTCGTGGCTGTGTCATTCTGCTCTGCTCTCTCTGGATCTCTTCATTCTCCAAAACGTTTCCTCTTTTATAGGACTCCAGAAACTTATCAAGACCCACCCAAATGGGTGGAGCCATGTCGTCACCTAATCCAGTTTAACAACCACTCATGCTTAAATCACATCTCCAGGGAGATGATCTAATTACAGTTTCAAACAAACAGTATTGAATAGGGATTATTCTGCCTTTATGAAATGGGATTTAGATTAAAACATGGCTTTTCTAGGGGACATATCCTTTCAAACCAGCACACCTTATGTTTCGTATTTACCCTTATACCCTCACCAAGGCAAGTTCATAGCTGCTCTGCATGCTATCCTCCATGGTCACTGGACCCCAAAGAACTGAAAGCTGCCATATACCACCAAGACCAGTTGTGCTAATCAGATGATTGACTGGTGCCCCACTGGTTTCAAGATTGGCTTCTGTTTCTAACCCTCAACAGTGGTTCCATTGGGGAAATGCTGAGGACCACCACTATCATCACAGAGGTACGTGCCTTTGCCACAGCTTTGCCAAGTGAGAACTTGCACACCAGAATGAAGGTGAGGGCATGAAGGAGGGGAAGTTTTCTGAGAGCCTTGATGGACTCTGCCCTAAAAATGGTTATAAAGAAGTGGTGTAATCAAACAGGGTATGAAAGCCCATGTGGCAGAGATAATTGAAAGGACAGGGTATGGTAGAAGAAAGGACCTGGACATTAATTAACTGTAGGACCCTGAAAATAAATCACATGATTAGAGCTTCTCAGACTCTAATCTGCATGCAGACTTCCTGAGGATCTTAAGTTACAGATTCTGACTCCATAGGTCTGGAGCACGGCCTACGATTCTCCATGTTTAACCAGCTCTTAGTGATGCACAAGTTCCTGCTGCCAGTGAACAGACTAGACTCTAAGTAGTAAAACTCTAGAGCAGCCCTGTTCATTAGAAATTTCTGCAATGAAGACATTTTCTAGAAGTTTCCAAATGTTCTAGAAGTCTGGAAGTGTTCTGTCTAGAATTTGGAAATTTGAGGAGAGGAGGGAAGATTATGAAGAGCCCAAGGATAAAGAGAGCTAAGAAGTCAGAGAAATGAGTAGAAGATTTTCTTCTGCCAATTTCTACGGTGTTTTCACCGTAGGGAATGAACTTGTTGGGATCCCCAACTTCAGCATCCATGTCTTTCTCCATTGGCTCTAGGGGAAAAAAAAAAAAACTATGAGGGAGGAACCAGAGATAATTCGGGATGCAAATAGCAGGAGGTCAGAAAGGCAAACAAAGGAGTTATGAGGCCTGTACCTAGAAATTACATCATGGATTCCAAGGCTGGCAAAAAAGTGTTGGGGAGAGGCTAGGGACTTAAGAGTCAGTAGTTTAAGGAACATGTATGAGGGTAAAAAAACACAAAGTAGAGAGTTTGTGGTCTGCTTTACTCCTCCAAAGTTTAAACTTCCTCGCTGGCCTTGAATTGATGAGAATACCACCACTACCTTTAGCAGGCAGTTGCTATTTAGTCTCCTTAACACCTCTCCTCTTTTTCTAAAGAAATTGTCATTCCCCCTGCACTTCAACCAGGTCCGCCAATCACAGAACTTCCAACCTTCATATCCGCAGGTGGGGCACATGTTCTCAACCCAGCCAATTGAAGTCTTTCTTCAAGGGTTTCAGATCGAAGCCAAGAGAAGAAGGTGAGGCTGCTAAAAAAGGGAACCGGTTGCTTCTGCTACCACTGACTGCATGGAGATAGCTGGTCTGAGAGACCTAAGCTGATATCATGAAGACTCCAGCCTGTGAACCAGTGGGGAAAACCGGTGTTCAATTTCTTGGCTTAGGTTATTGCTGGTGCCCAGCTGTGTTTTTCCTCTAAGAGCCAATAAATTGCACATTTTTTGCTTAAGCTAGTTCAGTTTGGGTTTCTGTCATTTGCAATCCAAGGAATCCAAATTAATACACTATCATTGTTATAATCTGGAGCTCCCAAGGAAAACTGCAGATCTGATCCCAAACATTGGCAGATCCTAGACAAATAGGATGGGGCCATAAAGGAGAATGAATTTGTTAGGGTCTCTTATCTCATTCAGAAATATTGCTCTACTGACAACATGGTACAGCATAGAAATAGTGTTGAGTGACATCTTAAAAGATCGCTTGCACCAACTTTCCAGCCAAAGGAGGAATCTTTCACACATTCCTGAGAAAGTAATACAGCAAACACAACTAATTATAATAATTAGCTATCCTTCCTCTTTTCCTTTTCTTCTCTGCTAGCAACATCCCAGTTTTATTCAGGATATAAACGTGTTCAGTTAAAAAATTGTGCCAGGCCTGGATTGCCCACCCCTGGACTTCTCAATATGTGAGAAAAGTACTTTTTTTTTGGTTCATGCATAACCCAAAGAAAGCTGATGTCTACACTAACATCAAACAGAATAGATTTTAATATAAGGAGTATTACTAGAGATCATGAATGATAAAAGGAACCAACCAATGGGAAGATATAGCAATGTAAATACACATTCAATAATATGGCCTCAAAATACATAAAGCATAACTTTGACAGAACTAAGATGAAAAATAGGTAAATCCACAATCCTAGTACACATTTAACATTTAACAAAATTAACCATATGCTGTGCCATGAAACAAATCTCAACCAATTTAGAAGGATTGAAATAAATAATAGTGTGGAATTAAGCAAGAATTAGTAACGACCAGAATATTATGAAATATTTGGAAATTAAGCAGTGCCTTTTAAAATAACTCATGAATCAGATGAAAACTAAAAAGATCATGGAGGAAATAAAACAATTTAATTGAATACTAAAACACAGTTTATCAAAATTTGTAAGATGCAGCTAAGCTTATGCACACACAAATCTATAGCCTTAAGTGCATTTGTTAGAAAAGAAGAATGGCTGAATATCCAGTTCAGAACCTGGATATCTAAGTATCAGGCTTAAGAAAGTAGAAAAAGAACAACAATTAAACCCGAAGAAAATAGAAGGAAAGAAATTATAAGAGCAGAAATTAATGAAATGGAAAACAACTATTTATTTGAAGTAATTAAAGATTCACATGCAGTTGTAAGAAATAATAAAGAATTAAGTTGTGAGAAATAATACAGAGAGATCCACGTACTTGTTCACTAGTTTCCCCTTATGATAACGTCTGGCCAAAATTTAATCCAATATCACAACCAGAATATTGCATTGATGCAATCAAGATACACAACATGGGGCGGCTGCCGTGGCTCAGCAGGCAGAGCTCCGACCTGCCGCGCTGGAGGTCTGGAGTTTGATCCCTGGTGCCTCCTGCCCATATGCAAATTTAAAAAAAAAAAAAAGATACACAACATGTCCTTCAGCACAGTTTCTCTCAGACAGCCCTTAAAGCGACACCCACTTCCCTCCTGTATACCACCTGCCTCCCCCCTTAACTCCTGGCAGTCACTAATCTGTTCTCCATTTCTATTATTTTTCCATTTCAAGAAAGTTTAGGAATCATACAGTATGTAATCTTTTGGGGTTGACTTGACTTTTTTATTCTCACCATAATTCCCTGAGGATTTATCTAAGTTTTCATGTTTATCAATAGTTTGTTCGTTTTTATTCCTGAGTAGTATTCCATGGTTAGATGTACCATCATCTGTTTAACCATTCACTGTTGAAGGATATCTGGGTTGTTTCCAGGGGTTTTCAGATATTGCAAATGAAGCTAAAAACATTCGTATACAGGTTTTTGTGTGAGCACTAGGTTTTGTTTCTCTGGACAAAATACCCAGAAGTGCAGTTTATGGGTCATGTGATAGTTGCATATTTGGTTTTGCAAAGAAACCGCCAAAACATTTTTCCAGAGGGGCCTTCCAGTTTTAAATTCTCACAAGCAATGTATGATTGATCACGTTTCTCCATATCCTTGTCAGCATTTGGTGTTAGTCTCTATTTTTAATTTTAGCCATTCTGTGGTTTTAATTTGAATTTCACTGATGGCTAGTGATGTGAATATCTTTTCATGTGCTCATTTGCCATCTGTATTTCCTTTTCAGTGAAATATACATTCGTGTTTCTGCCTATTTTCTAATTGTTGAGTTCTGAGAATTCTTTATGTTCTCTAGATACTAGTCCTTCATCAGATATGTAGTTTACAAATATATTCTACTTTTTGTAGCTTGTCTTTTCATCCTCTTCCCATGGGATTTCTTTTTTTTTTTCTTCACATGGGCTTATAAAGAACAAAAGTTTTAGTTTGATGAAGCCCAGTTTATTATTTTTCTTTTTATGTATCATGCTTTTGATGTCAAGTCTAAGAATTCTCTGCCCAACCTTAAATCCCCTAGATTTTCTTCTAGGTCTTTTTCTAAAAGTTTTGTGGTTTTATATGTTACATTTTAAGTCCATGATCCATTTTGTGTTATTTTTTGCATAAGGTATGAGGTTTAGGTTGAGGTTCATTTTTTTTCGCCTATGTATGTGTGTCCGGTTCTTCCAGCACCATTGGTTGAAGTCACATAAATAATTTTCAAACAGTTCTTAACATATTGCCAAGTAGCCTGTTATGCTATTATAAAGGATGTAAGATATGTGGAAGATGATAACTATTTTCCATGTTAATGAGACTTGTAGTGGACCTGAAGATAGAATGCACAAATCAAGAAGCGACTTATTGTTTTAGCTGCTGTGAGTTTTTTCAGTGGAACACCTTCCAGCTTTCAGCTACTTCAAGAGATGCCTTAGCTCCAGAGAGCAACTTCATCCAAGGTTTACCCTTCTGGTAAATAACTAATGACTGATGGAGACAGAAGTATAATGGCCCAGCCATTTTGACCCAAAGTGGAACTCTGATGAGCCATTTCTACCCCAGAACTCTGTGGCTGAGGCTTTGGAGTCTGTACCACAGCTCAGCTTCTCCCTCTCTCCAATCCCACTTTCTCCCCTCCTTTCCACAGGTGTTGATTTCAGGGGCACTCCCTGAACATTAAACTCTGTCTCAGATACTGCTTTCTAGAGAACCCTAACTGTGACACTTGTTTTCATTTTTATTTAATGGTATGCATGAAATTTGGATCAAGTATAGAGAATGGTGAAAAAAATATAACTTGATGGTTTATATACTATTACGGTAGGACTTAGTTACTTCAGAGAAACTTTCTCCAGGAAGTTTACTCTCACAACACAATACTCCAAAAGCGGGAAACAAAGCTGAAAAGGAGGGAAAGGGCATGCAGGGGTGGTAGGATTAGCACAGACGTGTGTGAAGAGAAGAAGGACAGTACAAGTGAAATAGAGTAAGAGTTGCATAACGTGCCCTCCTCTGCCATCACAGTTCCAACACTGTACGTACAAATACACGTCTCTCCATCGACATGTGATCAAAAATCAGATAAAACATGACCCTTGAAATAGTACCCAGGTTTGTACTTGATGTCCTTCTAAGTTTTTATGACTCCTTAGGAAGCCCTGACTTAGATGGAGAAGAAATTACTGCCCAATTTCAAGCTCTACAGCCATTGTTGGGGAGGGGCTCCAGGAAAGGGAGAGGCCCAATGGGCTAACATTCAATTCTAATCATGTCTTCTGGCCCCAGGAAACTTCACTTGATAATGATTTGGGGAGAGAATTTTAAGAGTATTCCTTCCCTCCACTTTCTCTCTTATCTGGTATAATAGAAGAACTGTAGATTTTTATTTTCAGCAGGATCGATGTTTTTGAAAAGAGTGTTCCCATTGTATTTCAGTTCTTTTAATTTTTAGCTCTCTTGTGGTTATTCATTTATGATCAGTCCATCCTGAAATAATAGCCATCCTCAAAAATTAAGAAAAGTGTTACCCTCCAAAATGTTGAAGTTGAAATTGTCAGTCATCTTTCTGTTTTTTGAGCTTCCGAGAGCAAAACCCATTTACGTTGTCATTATTTATGCCACTGCATATTTGTAGTAGGGACAGGTTTACACAATAGCAGAAACAAAGTGTTCATACTCGTAATTTCCCCTGCATTAATGTTACCTGTTTAATAGCCCCCTCACCCTTTCAAAGATGCATTCTTCAGTTTAATATAGCTTTATTAAATAGCCATTCTGTTTACTCTGCACTTGTGGTAGAGCTCAAACAGCAATTGGTGTCTTGGATATACTACATTTCTTGACAAGTGGGAAATATCTGTTTGTAGATGCAATAAATACATGCTTCTTAGTAGTTTACCAAATTGGCTTATTTAGTTTTAGCTCTGCAGGGATGCACAGAGTGAATAATTTTCATCCATCACTGATTCCGCACTGAAATATGTTATGATTGTCTGTTCCCACAGTTGGAAGGACTTTGTGTGTTATGAATGAATGAAGAGTTAGTGAAAATGCTGGTCTGTCAGCTACAGGGCTGTAGCTGGATCATGTTGATTCATGAGAACTAATTATTAAATATTCAGGAATTTTGTGAGCTGATTGTTAAACCTTAGTACTATGAAATTTGCCACAGATGGAGTATTTATATCACAGAAATTGACAATCACTTCAAATCAAGGTGTTTTTGTTTGTTTTTTTGAGAGCTGGTTTATAAACATATCACTGACTGCTCTACCTCAATGTAGGAGAGTTATAAACGATATGGCAAACAAAGAACTTAAGGTTTCACAGGAAAAAGTGAATAAACAGAAATAAACTAAAAATATGTGGAGATGGATGAGAAAGGTATAGCAACTTCCTGTAAAAGTGCACGCATATAGATAAGTATATTTAAGCATTTGGAAGATATAGAGATCTGTATGAGACCAAGTATGTGTGATAATGACTCCTTAAAGTGAGTCTTGAATAAGGCTTGTTTTCCTTTTAGTTGAAGTATATAGCACAAACTATAAGTAGCTCAATGATCATCATAAAATGAACACAGCCAGGTGAGCACCACCCCAGTTATTAAGCAAGTTTTCAAGGAGCGAGACGAACACAGTTTGGTAGAAAGTAATGAAGTAGACGATCCAGAAGGGAATGCCTGAAGAGAAAGGATTTGCAGCTCCTTTGTAGATTATTTTAGCTTTGAGAGTTTCAGTTGTACGACATACCCTTGTGATGGCTTACTTGGCTAGGTGATGGTATCCAGCAAGCAGTGGCCTGATTGTTACTGTGAGTATATTCCATGGATAATATCAGTAAGCTGATTACATCTACAATCAACAAGGGAGATTGCCTTCAGCAATGAGAGAAGTTTCATCCAATCAGTTGGAATCCTTTAAGGATGAACTGATGATTTCAGCAGTCAGAAAGAAGAATTTCTAACTCTACTTCATCCATCCAGCTTCTCCTGGGGAGTTCATCGAAACCTTTGGAGTTTCCAGCTTGTGGCCTGCCCTACTGAATTTGAACCTACCCATTCCTGTGGCTGCGTGAGCCAATTCCAATAATATTT
>PVIY010015520.1:0-53665 GCA_004026745.1 Myrmecophaga tridactyla | reverse complement strand
AGTTGCATATTCATCATCATGATCATTTCCCAGAACATTAGCATCAATGCAGAAAAAGAAATAAAAAGACAACAGAAAAATATAACAAACAGAAAAAAAAAAAAATTTTACAGGCCATACCCCTTACTGATCCCTTTCATTGATCATTAGCATTTCAAACTAAATCTGTTTTAACATTTGTTCCCCCTATTATTTATTTTTATTCCATATGTTCCTCTCATCTGTTGACAAGGTAGATAAAAGAAGCATCAGACACAAGGTTTTCACAATCACACAGTCACATTGTGAAAGCTATATCATTATACAATCATCATCAACATGGCTACTGGAACACAGCTCTACATTTTCAGGCAGTTCCCTCCAGCCTCTCCATTACATCTTGGATAACAAGGTAATATGTACTTAATGCATAAGAATAACCTCCAGGATAACCTCTCGACTCTGTTTGGAGTGTGTTTAAATATTTTTATTGACAAATATTCACACACATAAAGTCTATACATGGTATACAGCCAATGGCAGTTGAAAGGATTTTAATTGATATTGCAATTAATCTATAAAATCAATTTGGGAAGAATTGACATCTTAACTATTTTTAGTCTTTCAATCTATGTTCATGGTATGTTCTTCCATTTATTTAGGTCTTTTTAAACGTTCTTTTAGCAACCTCTTGTAGTTTTCTATGTATAGGTCTTTTGTGGCTTTGGTTAAATTTATTCCCAAATATTTGATTATTTTGGCTGATATTTTAAATGGAATTTTTAAATGACTTCCTTCTCAGAAAGTTCATTACTAGTGTATAGAAAAATTACTGATTTTGGGGTGTGATCTTGTACCCTGCCAGTTTACTGTACTCACTTATCAGCTCTAGTAGCTTTGCCGTAGAATTTTTGGGATTTTTGACATATAGCATCATGTCATCTGCAAACACTGAAAGTTTTACTTCATCCTTTGCAATCTGGATGCCTTTAATTTCTTTTTCCTAATTGCTCTAGCTAGAACTTCCAGCACAATGTTCAATAACAGTTGTTACAGTGGGTATCCTTGTCTTCTTCCTGATATCAGAGGGAAAGCTTTCAGTCTGTATCCTGCTGTTGTTGGGTGTAGTACTCTGTAAATGTCTGTTAAGTTTAATTCATTTATTGTATTATTCAAAATTTCTGTTTCCTTATTGATCCTTTATCTAGATGTTGTATCCGTTAATAAGAGTTGTGTATTTAATTCTCCAACTATTATTGTAGAATTGTCTACTTCTCCCTTCAGTGTTGTCATGTGTGCCTCATGTATATTGGGCCACAGTGGGTCAGTGCATAAGTGTTTATGATTGTTATGGCTTCTTGTTGAATTGTTCCTTTTATTAACACATAGTTTCAACTTTGTTTCTTTTACTTGTTTTACCTTTGAAGTTGAATTTATCTGATATAGCTACCCACACTCTTTTCTGATTGTTGTTTGCATGAAATAACTTTTTGCAACCTTTTTCTTTCAATTTCTTTTTGTCCTTCAGTCTCAGCTGAGTCTTTTGTGGACAGCATACACATGAGTCTGCTTTTTCAATCCATTCTGCCAGTCGATGCCTTTTGATTGGGGAGTTTAATCCATTAAATTTTAATGTTGTTACTGTAAAGGCAGTAAGACAGAGGATCAAGGAAATAAAGAACTTAAACAATGTGATAAATGAACTAGACCTAACAGACATATATAGATGGTTATACCCCAAAACACGAGGGTATATATTCTTCTCTAGTGTTCATGGAACATTCCCCAGGATAGATCATATTCAGGGACATAAAACATGTCTTTATAAATTTAATAAGATTGAAATTATCCAAAGCACTTGCTCTGATCACAATGGATTGAGGTTGGAAATTAATAACCACCAAAGAACCAGAACCTACACAAATATATACAGATTAAACAACACACTCTTAAACAATCAGTGGATCAAAGAAGAAATTGCTAGAGACTTTGGCAAATACCTGGAGACAAATGAAAATGAAAATACAACGTATAGAACTTATGGGATGTTACAAAGGCAATGCTGAGAGGGAAATTTATTGTCCTAAATGCCTATATTAAAAAAGAACGAACAAAAGTCAGGCCCTTAAATGCTCACCTGGAGGAACTAGAGAAAGAACAACAAACTAATCCCAAAGTACATAGAAGAAGAGAAATAACAAAGATTAAAGCAGAGATAAATGAACTGGAGAACAATGACAATAACAGAATAATAGAAAAAATCAATGAAACTAAAAATTGATTCTTTGAGAAAAATCAATAAAATCGATGAACCCCTATCTAAGCTGACAAAGAAAAGAAGAAAGAGGATGCAAATGAACAAAATCAGAAATGAGAAGGGTTTCATTATCATGGGTCCTGAAGAAATTTAAAAAATCATAAGAGGATACCATGAACAACTATATGCCAACAAACTAGACAACTTAGATGAAATGGACAAATTCCTAGAAATACATGAGCAACTTACACTGACTCAAGAAGAAATAGAAGATCTCAATAAACCAATTACAGATAAAGAGATTAAATTAGTCATTGAAAGCCTTCCTATAAGAATAGCCCAGGGCCAGACAACTTCACAGGGGGAGTTTTATCAAACATTCCAAAAAGAACTAATACCAATTCTGCTCAAATTCTTCCAAAGAATTGAGGAAAAAGGGACACTATCTAACTCATTTTATGAAATGAACATCACTTTAATACCAAAACCACATAAAGATGCTACAAGAAAGGAAAACTACAGACCAATCTCCTTCATGAATATAGATGCAAAAATTCTCAACAAAATACTGGTAAATCGAATCCAACACCACATTAAAAAAATTATACATCACAGCCAACTTGGGTTTATACCAAGAAGGCAAAAGTGGTTCAACACAACAAAATCAATGTAATACAGCACAAATTGAAAGCAAAAAATCACATGGTCATCTCTGTTGATGCTGAAAAAGCATTCAACAAAATTCAGCATCCTTTTCTGATAGAAACATTTTGAAAGATAGGAATTGAAGGAAACTTCCTCAGTATCATAAAGGGCATAGAGAAAAACCCATAGCCAGTATCATACTTAGTGAGAGATTGAAGGCACTCCACCTAAAATCAGGAATAAGTCAAAGGATGCCCATTGTCACTATTATTATTCAACATCACACTAGAAGTCCCAACTAGAGTGATTAGGCATCTAAATAAAAAGGAAAAAGTAAAACTTTCACTATTTAAAGATGACATGATCCTATAGTAGAAAACTCTGAGAAATCTATGACAAAGCTACTTGAGCTAATAAACTAATTCAGCAAAGTGGCAGTATACAAGATTAATGTAAAAAGATGAGTAATAATTCTACACACCTGTAATGACTGAATTGAGGAGACATTAAGGAAAAAATTCCATTCAAAATGACAACTAGGGCAGTGTGATGGTGGCTCAGTGGCAGAATTCTCACTTGCCATGAGAGAGACCCAGGTTCGATTCCTGGTGCCTGCCCATGCAAAAAAATTTAAAAATTAAAAAAAAATTTAAAAAGGCAACTAAAAGAACCAAGTATCTAGGAATAAGTTTAACCAGGGATGTTAAGGACCTGTGCACATAAAATCATAAAATGTTGCTAAAATAATTAAAAAAAAAAATAGGTGGAAAGACATTCCATGCTCATGGATAGGAAGATTGGATATTGTTAAGATGTCAGTTCCACCCAAACTGATTCAATGCAATACCAACAAAAAAATCCAATAACCTACTTTGAAGACTTGGAAAAGCTAGGTATCAAATTTATTTGGAAGAAAAAGAGATCTTGAATGTGGAAGATATCCTAAAAAACAGGAGTGAAATGGAAGGACTAACACTTCTTGATTTTAAAGCTTATTCTAAAGCCACAGTGGTCAAAACAGCATGGTGCTGGCACAAAGATAGATGCTTGGACCAATGGAATTGAATCAAAAGTGCAGAGATAGACCACCAAATCTTTGGTCAATTGATCTTTAACAAGGCGCCCAAATCCACTGAATTGGGACAGAATAGTCTTTTCAATGAATGGGCTTGGGAGAACTGGATAACAATAGCCAAAAGAATGAACAAGGACTCCTACATTTCACCCTATACATAAATGAATTCAAAATGGATCAAAGACCAAAATGTAAAAGTTAGTACCACAAAACTCCTAGAAGAAAATATAGGGAAATATCTTCAAGACCAAGTAATAGGACGTAGCTTCTTAAACTGTACACCTAAAGCACAAGCAACAGAAGAAAAAAATAGATACATGGGAACTCCTTAAAATCAAAAGCTTCTACACTCAAAGGACTTTGTCAAAAAGGTGAATAGACAGCCAACTCAATGGGAGAAAATATTTGGGCACCACATACCAGATAAAGGTTTGATATCCTGTGTAAATAAAGAAATGATGTAACACAATAACAAAAGAACAAACAACCCAATTATAAAATGAGCAAAGTATATAAGTATACATTTTTCTGAAGAGCAAATACAAATGGCTAAAAAGCACACGAAGAGATGTTCATCTTCATTAGCTGTAAGGGAAATGCAAATCAAGACTTACAATGAGATATCACCTGTGTATAAAGATGGCTGTTATTAAATGAACAGAAAACCATAAATGTTGGAGAGGGTGTGGAGAAATTGGACCACTTGCTCACTGCCAGTGGGAATGAATAATGGTATGGCCTCAGTGGAAGACAGTTTGGCAGTTCCTCATAAAACAAAATATTGAGTTGCTCTATGACCTGGTACTTGGTGTATACCCAGAATTGCTGAAAGCAGTGACACAAACAGACATTTGCTCACTGTGTTCATACTGGCTCTATTAACAATTGTCAAAAAATGGAAACAATCTAAGTGCTCATCCACAGATGAATGGATAAACAATGTGGTATATACATACTATGGAATATTATGCAGCAATAAGAAGAAATGAGGTCCTGAAGCATATGACAACATGGATGAAACTTGAAGATGTAATGCTGAGAGAAATAAGTCATTCCCAAGAGGAGAGATACTGAATGATTTTGTGATTCTGACTCTGGGAACAGTAAAGTTAGAGCCTTACAATGTAGAATATAGGGGACCTGAAGGTACACAGAAACTAGAGATTGGTGAATGCTTACCCAATGAGGTTGAACTTAAATGTAAGGGAATGGATAGAAGAGATGGTATTTCAATAGTGGAGTTATAAGTAAAATTGCCATGTTGGAGGTAAATATGACTGAAAGGGGTTGTATAGAGCCATGTATCCTACTGATTAACTCTACAATTATAAATTATAAGTTCTTGCATGAACTACTTCAAAGGTTGATCTTGTACAAAGAGTCAATAATAAAGGGGCATGGGGGAAAATGAATACTTCATGCTATGGTCTATATTTAATAGGAAGACATCACCAGTACCACAGCAATTCCAGGGGTAAATAATTGGGGGTGGGGGAGGAACAAGAGATAGGGGGAGGTTTAGATTTGATATTTGGTGAGGCTGTGTTTATGGGTTCTTTGTCTCTTTGGATCAAGGAAAATTGTTTAAAATTGAGAGTACTGATGATTGTGCAATGACGTAAGGGCACATAAGACATGGCTTGTTTATTTGGGATATTATCCATGATGGCCAGTAGATGGAGGGAGCCGAAGTGTACAATGACTAAGAAGCAGAAAGGCGAACAGTGATGTGTACATATGAGGGAATATTGTGCAGCTACAAAAAAGGAATGGAGTCATGAGGCACACAACAAAGTGAATGAAACTTTGGGATACAGTTCTGTTCAAAATAAACCAGAAACAAAGAACAAATATTGTATGGTCTCTTTTAGAAAATACTTATAAGAAAATTGGAGTCTGCTCTTACAGCAGCCATACTTATTCTGGAGTTGTAAATATATTTCTAGATTTGGAGATGTTGTGCTAAATGTGTATAAACTGATATTTCCCCTGGAACTTCGGGTTTCTCTATGTACCTAAAACTCAGAGCCAGAGTTCTGCAGCAAAGTCAGCATTGCTATATACAACAACTGTTAAAGTAACCAGTAAAGAGATCAGGCTTCAATTAGAGACAAAAATGAAGCTGATCTGTTGGAAGTAAGGTAAATAAAAAATGGCATATCCTCTAGAGTTTCACCTACTGTTTGAAACAAAATGCAGAGACATTTATCATGTCTAGAACCTAAATTTTCTGTAACACATAATCTAAATCAACGTGTCTGGATAGCACATTTAAACAACCCAAAACACATGAAGCCCAGAGCAGGAATGAGGCCTTGTAAGTCTATATAGTTTAATGTAATATTCAGATATGTCCCAGACTATGTGGACTGATGATTAAAAAGTATTGGTAGAGGGCGGGCCACGGTGGCTCAGCGGACAGAGTTCTCACCTGCTATGCCAGAGACCTGGGCTCGATTCCTGGTGCCTACCCATGTGAAAAAAAAAATGTATTGGTAGAGCCCCTTGAGGACTAGAGAAAAAAATATGAGACTATTAAACTTCCCCATCTGGGAAACCCCTGGTACTCTCTCACACATTATTTCTCCCAAGAAAATAGGCGAAGCACTTGGTTTTGAGGCTTGCCCTTATGAAACTTATTTTTGTAGTGGAGAAACTAAGACTACTTATAATTAGGCCTAAGAGTTGGGTCCAGGAAGCCTCTTTTGCAGCTTAGAGTGGCCTCTCTGGCTCTCTAAGCCCAACTCTGCAAGGAAAATCATTACACTCACTTCTGACTCCCTCCCTACATGATATTCAGGGGTGAAAGTCACCTGGCCCTGGCACTGTGGGATCGACAATGGTTTCTGGACCAAAAAGCGGAAAAGAGCTATAACAAAACAAGATATCAGTGGCTAAAAGAATTCAGATAGAGTCGAGAGGTTATTGTGGAGGCTACTCTTATGCAACCTTCAGCTAGATGTTGCTAATTGCTGTGGTTTGCCAAACCCTAACCAACAGCATTCCTGTTAACTCTAAAGAACACCTAGGGCTCTAACTGAGACGCTACAAAAGTTTCACGCAAAGTTTACTTTCCTGAAAACTATAACTTCCGGAGAGTTCCTAAGTAGACCAGATAAGTCTCGAAACCCAGAGGTGCCAGCCTCTCCAAGAATATCAACTAATTCCATCTGCCTATCTTACATTGTCAACACCCCTTTTCAAACATAATAACATAATCTGTGGACATAGCCCAAAGATCTCTACTGAGTGGCAGAAGAATCAAAGGAGAAGGAGGAGTTATAACAGAGAAGATAGAATTTAACAAATGAGTATGACTGCTGAATCACTATATTGATATTTCTTTTACCCTCCAGTGTTTTGGAGTAGTTAGAAAGAAAAACCTGAATTTGTGAAATGGTAACCTGGGCCAAATTTTGAAATCTATTCTGTAACTTCTTGTCAAAATGTACTTTTAAAATTATTGTTTTTTCTTTTGTATATATATTTCACAATAAAAATGTTAAAATAATAATAAGGAAACTCCAATTGGAGCTTAGTTGAGCTGCCTTCTCTTGTTCCTAGAAGATCTGCTTCTTTTTCCCACTGGGAAGTGTCTTTGGCAGCCGGCTGTGCCAGTGGGGGAGGGTGTCACCCTCACAGTTCAGGGATTTTACTTACAGCTCTGTGCTGTGATCTCGGCCCTTCCACCGGTTCCATACTCGTGTATGATGTGTGTCCAGTCATGGAGTCCCCCAGACAGTTGTTCCAGATAGTTCCTGCCTATTTACTAGCTGCTCTAGAAGAGTAACTAAATTCCACACCTTCCTATGCAGCCATCTTTCCCCACCTCTCATAAAAGCATTTTGAGAGAGCTTCTGATTCATCTGGGTTTAGATCATGAAAGTATCAATGCCAGATGATGCAAACACACACACACACACACACACACACACACACACACACACAACTGAAGGAGTCTAATGCTTGAAGCATATTGGTTTAGAGTTCTCAAAGACTTGTTTCCCCTACAGCCTAGAGCCAAGGTAACACCTGGCTCCTGGTACCAAGGGTAAATGGGAACTTGGGATTCCTTGGACATTAGGAATCCTTCCAATCTAGACGGGAATTGGGAAGAGCACTGGCTTTGGTATCAGATAGTTAATGCTATCTCATTGGTAATAAGGTAGGTAAAGCACAATGCCTAGTAGATAGATAACAGATGCTTGAGTGATGCAGTTACTTCCCTTTGACTAAAGGAAGGGCCAGGGTTAGATGTTCCACAGTGATGGTTGGATAGATTCTCATGGTGGCTATTAGCCATTTCTTTATTCCCAGTGGGTCAGAGCTATTTTACCTCTGAGAGTGCAAAGAGGATAGATTGCATAATAGAGGTGGCGTAATGAGAAGGTGATGATATCTTCATATGTCCTTTTCTCTAGAGCCACTACCTGGTGATCCACCTCTAGACACATTAGCTCTGACATGGCTCTGACACAGCTGTGGGCAAGGGCATTTATACAACATAAGGTATGTCTGCATCTTTGCTTCGACAAGATCTTTTACTCTTGCATGTAATAGCTAACAGCTCCTTGTGAGTAAATTCAGACTTATTTTCCAGCTGAGGAAACCCAGGAAAGACAGTGTCTTTGTCAGCATCACCTGGGAAGAGAGGGATGTTTAGACGACCAAACTGTGAATCTGAGGTATTTTGTAGGGATGGAATATTTTGATGTCAATTGCGTTTTGTGAAATATGAATTTCAGCACCAAAACATGGCAGTCTCTACTGTCATCCTCTTGTTGGAAGTTAAATTATTGAAACTGGACAGACTACCCTCATCCAGTGAGCAGCAAAAATTCTCAGGTTTAAACACAAATGTAAAAACCATGTATTGCTGCTTAGAGCAAGGGTTTGACTCTGCAAACTTGTGTTTTGGGTTGTCAAATTTTTGGAGTCAATTTAAAAAGAATGAGGGCCAGGCAGATGGATCATGGCCTTTTTGATTGTTTTTTTTTAAATAGCCTCCAGTGAATGAGTAAGGAATGCAGGGGTTTTATTTGTGTTTTTATAGGTTTTAACCAGAAACAATACCTTCTCCTATTACACCGAAGCATCACTGATTTGACCTTGGCTGTGGAGGGGAGCTAGTTCTCTGTGAAAGCTGATGGAATTTTTATGCTGGCGTTGAACACTAGGTGGCAGACGTGCTCTTGTTAATATTTGGTGACCGAGTTTGGAGAGCGAATGCTCTGAAGGGATGAGGAGCTCTCTGAATTAGTCACACTCCACCCCACCCCACCAGTCCCAAAAGGCCACACAGGATGTTCCCATCAAAATAGACGTCTATTTTGGAATCCACAGGAAACATGTTTTTACATTATTGATGGCTTGGCCAGGGATGCTTTTCTGAGGCCTTTCAATTCATTTCAGAAATGAGCAGAGTCATTAGGGTCTCAACTTCTCATTCATCAACGGTGTGAGGAGAAAAATAAAATGTAGATTTAAAACCGTGACATCATGTTTGGTACTAAAAATCTTTGCCTAAGAATGTTGGGGTCTTAGAGAGGCTAACAGAGTTGACTGTGGGATGTTTTTTCTCTTTCATGATCTGAGAGAGAGAAATATTACTTTTGCACATCATAGAAATTCAGATTCAGGCTGGTCCTCAGTAACCATCCAACGACCACAATCTTATTGAGAGGCACTCAACCCTGGCTCTGTCTGAAACTCACCTGGGTGCTTTCAAAAACAAGCGCCTGAATCCCAACTCAAGCTTTCTGATTTGGCACACCTGGTTGTTGGGTGAGCTTCTTGCATTTGAAAAGCTGTAGAGGTGATTCTGGAGTGAAAACACTACCCTTGAAGTAGGGTATAGAGCTTCTTAAGCAGAAACATATTCTCTGGATTAGCCTGATGTATGATAACAGCCAAGAGAGGGTGGTTTCAGAAGCACCAAAAGGAAGCACAGCTCGAATCCACTCTCCCCTTTAACCTAGTAGGGGGTCTGAGAGTCTCTTCACTGGTTACTCCTTTGCATCTCCTAGGCTGAAGTGCAACAGTAATTTGGGATTTCATCTGTCACTGGACTTAAGCTTCTTATAGTTCCAAGTTGTTTGATGCATTATCAAAAGCAATCAATAAAGTAATGAGAGCAAAGCACAGGCTTATCAGAGTTGAGAAAGATTTAGGATCTTGCATCCCCCTTGAGAAGGACAGGCCTGAGAACAGGGAGGCATGGAAATTCACTGGTCGCCCATCGTGTAACCAGAAAGGAAGGATTCTGAGGGGATTTGGACTTTGTATGTTCTCCCGTTTTGTAGAGCACTACTCAGTCTTACTGCTTAGTATGGTGGAGTCAAGTATAATAGTATAATAATACCCTCCTCCCCACCCCACCCCAGCAGGGACAAAGAAGCTGAATCCAGTGTGTCGAAGGCACATTCTAATCACTTAGCAGTATTGTAGACAAGGTCCAGCCTTGTAATAGTGAACCCAGGGCTTCTCTTTGTGGGAAGGTCTGAGGGCTCAATGGTTACTGCTAGGGCTGGGTCTCTTGGACACTGCAATTCTAGGTTAAAATCAATAGGCTGAGAATACAATCTACCTGATTATTATTTTCCCTCTGGATTGATCTGCTATTTTAGTGTTACACATAATACTATCTTGAATAATTGGTTCATTTTAAGTCAGTTTTGTCTAAAACTCATCAGTTCTAGTGGAAAAAATCAATTGGCTCTGATTTGGCAATACAAACTATATTTGGCAGTACAAACTATTCTGATTGACGTTAGCTTTCACTTTTATAATTTAATCCTAGCTAGTCTTAGCAATAAAAAACTTAGAAAGAACAAAATTTTTATATTTGAGGTAAAGCATCCTGTCTGTTAACTCTAAATTACCTATCTACTCCCATTAGTTTTTATTAACAATCACTAGAGACTTTCTCTGTTATGTTTTTTAGTAACACATACTTTATTGCACTCTGGAAAAACAAACAGAATTAAGGATCTATAATTAAATGTGTGCTAGTGACATTTGGGATTCTCTAGGTGCCCATCTGGCTAATCAATCTCAGAAATATATGCTTTGGAAAATGATTTGCTCAGCTTTCCAATATTTATAGTGATCTTGCTCCAGTTCCTAATGAATGAGCAGGTTTTATCGACAATAGAAAGAAGGGTCTACCAGACAGAACTTCAGCCAAGGCAGCTGTGCAAACTCTTTAAGCTTTAAGTTTTGTATGTGACACCCAAGCAGGGTTCAGGGTTGGAGAGTTGAGACTTAGGGTCTCTTGCACCATAGATCCCAAAGACCCAAGAAATCAGAAAAAACATACATTTCCTATAAATATTGCAATGATTATTCAGGGGAAAACTTTCATACATATTTCTTTGGGATTTAGTCAAATATTTAAAACTTTAGCTCAGAGGTGGACCTGTTGGCAACTCTAAATATTTCTGACATTATACCTTAATGGTTTTCCTTCTCAAAGTCATAGGAAGCACATTCCTGTAGGTGTGTTCATCATTCTCTTTGGAATGAGAATTGTGATGCTAAGCTCATTGGATGACACAGGAGTGGCAGGGTGATAATTTGAATCTAGCAGGCTGAACTCTAAATTTTAAACCAAAAATTTTAAATCATCAGAAGGAAAACAGGCATAGAAAAGATAAGGCAGATGCCTGAAAGATAGCCACCTTTTTAAAGAGAGATTGTAGGTTTATAGAAAGATTATGCCAAAACTGGAGTTGCCATTTACTAACTCCTATTTTTTTTTAACATTTTACATTAGTGTGGTATCTTTGTTACAAATGATGAAAGAATATTATTATAATTGTACTGTTAACTATAGTCCATAGTGTACATTAGAATTCACTGTGCTGAACAGTCCCACGGTTAGTATTGTTTATTTTTATTCTAGTGACATATATATCACCTGCAATTTCCCTTTTAAACACATTCAGATATATAATTCAGTGGAAGACACCTTCCCTTTAAAAGGAAGTAAAATGAAAATGATTTCCTCATGGAGAAAATTTTCTTTCCTGTTTTTTGGCTTTCAGTGACTAATCAGTTATAGACAAGTTAGACAATGAGGGCATTTTCTATTTTCTCATGATTGATTGGATCAAAAAAGTTTTGTTTTGCTTTAGATCTTTATACTCAGACTCCTTTGCTTAATGAAAAGTGCTGTCACTGATTAACTGACTGACATACCACACGTCACAGAAAAGGTTGAGGTATTTGCATAGTGCCTTTATGGTTTTACCTGAGTATGAATTGCTTTATCTGGTTTTTAAATAATTTGCCTATTTTGTGAGGAGAATAATAATGGAGGCTACAGAATGCTATGTGAGCAGCCTGACCATTATGAGTTATGTAGGTAATTGCAACAGTTCTTTTTTGCATTGTGTGAGCTATAGCAATCAGGCAACAGGTGTTTTGCAAAATGAAAATTTGCTAATATAATTTGACTGGGAAGTAGAAAAGCTGATGATGAATAGTAAAGAGATACCTCTTCCTTAAACACATCTTTAATTATAGTACACTATGTCCTAAGAATTAACTTGACCTTGGTTTTGAAGTGAACCAGAAAATGTTTCATACCTTTTACATTATTTTATTTTCATCTAGCATTTGCAAGTTGATATTATATTTTTGCCAATGATATTATTGTCCTGCAGATGTGTTCTGTTTAGCCTTTATCTTGTCCCACAAAAATGCCAGTTATTATCATATCGCTTTTATTAAATTAGAATAAGTGGGAAAATACAGTTGTCATAAATATTTTTCTTTATAATAAAAAAAGTAAAATTGACACCTAGAAGGGCATGGCATTTCTAGAAAAAAGTCAAAGAGCATACTTTTTTTTGTAGAAATGAAGAGTATATAGACTCTCAAAGGGTGCCTTTATCAAAAGGATAAACTTAAATTACTGTTATGTACAAACTTTGTCCACTTCTTTTGTTAATGTTTACTATTGGATTCTATAAAATGCTTCTGTTTAAGAGCACTATTTTAAACAGTAATGGGGTTTTACCTTGATGTTTTGTGCTTTTCCTCTTTCTGCTTTATTCCACTCATTTGTCTTTTATGTAGAAAGTTACCATTCAAAATTAGTGTCTCAACTGTGAATTTATTGTGTTTTTTGGTCTTTCTATTGCCTAGGCAGTGTATAGCTCTCCAAGGTCCTGAAACACCGTTGCTTCTTAGAGCTCTGGTTTGTAGCACTGGCTGAACACTGGAATCACTTGGGGAGTCACCCCTTCCACCTTGGAAAAAAAAATACTGTAAAGTTCTTGCTTCTAAAGATTCTGGTTTAATTGGTCTTCAGAAGGCTAGCCAGAGACTCTAATGTGAACTAAATTGAAAGTCACTGTCTTATAGGCCATGACTGTTTTGTTCTGAGAATGCTGTCTAGCCTCTCTCTGTGTGCATATAGTTTATTATATTACAATTTTTCTGCCTTGATGAAGGTGATCTGCTATTTTTCAAGGTTATAGGACAAATAGAATCATGGCTTCTGCTTTGTGATACACATACTTATAGAAGTTTTGACTGACCTATTGTGTTTCTGTGAGATACAGATTTTTTTCCTCTTTTGAAAGTTTTTTCTTATGATTCTTCATCACTTATGGTGTTTGCAGGGAACCGTATAATAACTAGATAGGACCTAATTTTCAGTTCAACTGTTGCTGATGACTGGATGAAAATGGGAAAGGAAAAGAGCACTATTTTAATTAGAGGGAAATGTGGTCTCTACAATCTGTGAGAAATATTATGGAGTAAGAGGGTGACATAGAAATAGTGTTTGATCCAAAACCTTGAAATACTATTTCCAGTTTAACCATGCAAAATTCCTAAAGGGACTATATATATATATATATATAACATATTATTATTTTTATTATTATGTGTATAAAATAAAATGGTGGAACAAAGGATCATAGTTGTGTTCTGACTCTGCCCCCCAAACCTACTGTAGAACTTAAATAATCTGTCTGATCCATGTGGAGAACTTATTTTTCCCCATCCTAGGCAGTCCTGAAGTCTGTTCCACTTGTTAACTATTGGTATTATCTGGGATTTTACAAACTTTTGTTGCTAGGTCTCCCTCTCCCTCACCACCAGAGAAATTGGCTAAATTGGTATAGAGAGTCTGGCCAGGGCACCAGAAAATTTAAATCCTGACATGGTAAATTCTAATGTGAAGTCAAGGATGATAATCTCTGGTCTGTTTGACTTCCTTCCCAGTAAGTGCACCCTTGATTCTCAGATTTTTCTGATCCAATGACAAGGGCTAAGGCACTTCAAAATAAAGAAGAAAAGAAGAAGAGGCTCAAGAAGCTATCAGGAGGGAGCCATCTTCAGGCTTTCCTTTCCTCACCAGGTGGGATGGAATAGGTTTAAAAAGGGAGAAGAGGGCTAAAATGAAAGAGAGGTAGACTGATTTTTCCCCAGGACAGAGCAGACCTATTCTTGTCTTACTTCTTTAGATTCAAATATCAAGGGAATCAAAAGAAAGAAGATGCGTTCATGCACATGGTCCTTAACACCTTGAAAAATACATACCCAAAGAGAGTGGTCCATCCAGAGACAAACTCCTAGTCCTTGCGAGTAGAATGAGAAGTGGAGGTCAGGAAAATATCAGAGTTCTGATTCTATTTTCTTGGAGCCACTGACACAATTCCTGCTTCTGCATCTGTGGCATCTAATATTGCCCCAGAAGCCTTTTGGTGCTAACCCCAAGGACATCTATACATTACTTGAGAATCCCCCTATTTTCAACTTAAATTTTGTTCAGCTTTGTTTTGTTCAATCTTCACCATAGACCCTAGAATCAAAATGTCTGGATTTAGTATCCTAGAACCACCACTTATACCACCACCTTGACCTTAGTAATGTGTTCTGTCTCTCTGAACCTCAGTTTCTTCATCTGTGAGATAACTGTATCTACTCCATAAGGTTGTGTTGAGGAATAAATTTAATAATTTATGCCATAGCACTCAATACAGTGTCTGGCATGTAGTAGGAGCTCACTCAGTGCTAGATGCTCCTCCTCCTCCTGACTTACCCTCCAACCTGGCTTACCAGATACTGAGTGCCAAAGTTAACAGTAATAATACCATCTAATATTATTGAACAATTATTATGTGCACTTTTTAGGCACTAATTAAATTCTCACATTAACACTCTGAGATGGTTAATATCATTATATAACTCATTTTATAGGTGAGAAACTTGAGGCTCACAGACATTAATTAATTTGCCAAAATCACACGCCAGTAAATGATGGATCTAGGGTTCTAACCCAGGTTTAAAGCTATGACATAATAAACCTCAATTTGTGAATGTGATTTTCTTTATTAAGTAAATCCTTTGTTTCATCAGAGGAACTAAAGTCATAATAAAATGAATCTCCTCTTTTTTGTTGCCACAGGCAAAACTAAAGTTCCCACATATATTAAAAACAGCTCAATTTCTGGTTTTCTCTTGGTTGGCTCATTCTCTGTAGGTGGTGGCTTGTTTGGAATCTGAGTTTCTTTTATAGCAGCTGTATCCTGGAGTGCCCTCCCTGAAAACTCAAGTTTTCAGCATCACCATTACATCTCAAAAATTGTATTTACTTCAAATCCCACAAGTGCCTCTAATGTTCCAAGAAAAAATAGAGCTTGCAAAATTGCAGTATCAAATATTCCTGCTTCACCAGCTGAACTGGAGCAGCAGTTTCCTTGTACAGTCACATTTCCCTTGACAAAGCGTTAGTTGGAACTCAACATACATTGTATTCTAGATTTATGTTGCTGATATGAGTCATAGATAATGACAGAGATTTGTCAGGGAGATATAGAAGTAGGTAAACAGAAGAGAGCAAGAGTTAAAGACTTGATTCCAGCTTTGCTGGTGGTAATCAAACTATAACAGTTTTTTAGAATCCATGACCTGTAGCTCTTGCATCTGGGGGGAAATTTACCACCATTACAGATATTGTTTTTCTCCAAAAATGCTGTCTAAACTCCTATCCTTTTACAAAATTTATTGACTGCTATAGTGACATTCTCATCCTCAGTTTTCCTGAGGTTTTCTTCTTCCTTTTGGTTTTGTTTAAAACCTCCTGATTTTCTTTCCATCTTCCTTTTGACCTCCTACATCCTTGGCTTTAGTTGCTGAGTTAAGTGTAGGTTGTGTCTGGGGATACAGCTCTTATTCTCTCTTGTAGCTTGGTACTCTACATTTACAGCAGGCTCTTCCCTAAGAATAATTCATGATCTCTTTTTTTTTTTGACCTAGCATGATTCTAAGGATTTCTTGGCCCTGTACTGTTAGTATGCCACAGTACCTCTTCACCTGGGATTCCTTAAAACTGTAAGAATTTTGTCCTGGAAGAGGTGCACCCCACAACCTTTTTGTGAATTAACTTTTCCAATTTTCTCCAGTTTAAGCACTATCCTTGTTTTTCCTTGGGTTTCCTTTTATGTACAACCATGTTCATTGTTCAGAACCAGGCACTTGAGATTATTCTTGCTTTCTCATCATCCAAATTAAGTGGGGGATTTACTTCCACCTCTTTGAGACAACCTCCCCTCTACTTTTGTTAGCCTCTAGAAATAAAGCACATTTAACGAGAGGTCATGAGCACATATACTTGAACTTCTGTCCTTTTTGAAGCTCCACCTCTTGGGACTATGGTCCATGACTTGAACAATCTAGAACAACACACCTCACTCTTTGGTGAGGGGAGCATAAAGGCACTGTGAACTTTCCTTCATTCCCGCAGAATATAAATCCTGAGTCCATCCATAACAAGTTCAGGAATTTATGGGAAAGTTCCGCACTGCCATTCCATAGTTTACACAAAGTTTTACTTTGTGATCATCTCTACCCACATCTTTATATAAAAACCCCTTCTCTCTAAATGTAAAATGAGGTATGTCACTGCTGATGTATTTGCCTTTGGTCATGGAGAGATAGCTTGCACAGACAATTTTGTAGTGGTCAAAAAACAGAGTCTGGGTTCAAATTCTGCAACTACCACTTATTATCTGTGTGAACTTTGGTCCACTAAATTAAACCCTCCCAATTCCCACTTCACAGATGCAAAATGAAGATGACAGTACTAGTGCTTACCTAGTAACATTATTGTGAAAGATAGATCCGATGATGTATGTTAAACATCTAGTACAGGATTTGGCACATTATGAGCATTAAAGGACTTGTAAATTACTCTCCTTCCTCCTTCCTTCTCCTTAATCATCATCACCATCTTTTGGGAATACAAGATGATGGGAACTGAAGGGGGATTCACAGGAGCATGGGCGCAGGGGGCAAGAAAGAAGACCCACAAAACAGAGAATTATGTTGCTGCTGATAATAAATAATAATAGTTACTATTTATTGAGTACTTTTGGGGAAAGAATATAGATGTGCTTTATATATATTATTCCCATTTTGCAAAGGTGGAAATAAAGCTTAAAGAAGTTAAACATAAAGAAGTTAAGCATGTCAAGAACACACAACTGTGAAATGGTTCAAAGTTCATTTGTTTCTACTTTTCTCCATTTATTCTCTTTCAACTGAATTTAATGTTTATGTTTTTTTTTATTTGTCTATGTCAAATGAAAGAAGTAGACAGGGGCAATTGGAGAAGACAAGAAGAAAGGGAGATGAGAGTAGTCAAGGAGAAAAAGGTAGTAAAAAGGAAACGAGCAGGTAAAATTACTGGATCACAAAAAGAGATGGGCAGAGGTAGGGAGAAGGCTAGCAGTGTAGAAAGGTTTATCTGTGAACTGAGGATCACCTTAATTCTCATGTTTCTTGGCTGTGAATTCATGACTAGTGCATTCTGGGTTATTCCTCAAATTTTAATGTCATGATTAATTATCAGGAGTCCTGCAACTAAATTGGCACCCTCTTTCCTTCCTCTTCCCAGCTCTGTAGACTGTATGTCTGCCTACTTGGGTCCTGTAGAATGGCCAGAAGTGTCATAATGTCATCACACTGACCACTCACAAGCTTTATTAGCAATGGAATGAGATTTCAAAAGGAAGAAACTCAGTGTACTGGTATGTAGAGTTGGGGAAAGGGAGAAGAAGCAGATCCAACCCAAGAAGCTGAACATCTAGTGAAAATCCATGACCCTGAAAATGGATTTCCAGGATCAGGGGGACAACTCCAATATATTGCTTTTGGAAGGATTTTACTTAAATAAACGTGAAGAGTCTACTATGTTCCTTGCACTGTGCTGAGTGCTTCCCATGTAAATTGTTTCATATTTTCAGAGTTTTATTATTTTCTTCCTCAAAGCAGGAAGTCTTATGCTGACGGCAAGGCTGAAAAACAGATATAAGTGAAGATGCTCAGGATAAGTTCTCCCTGCCTTATCCTAGTTTCCCTGCATTGCTTCTGAGATCGCTCCATGGGGATTCTCTTGGCATGGTGAGAGACTTGGAGTGGTGATATCCACCTCTGTTTTAGCTCATAGATGTGGACTTGAAACAAGTGATTTATTTGAACATGGTGGCCACAGTTGGAGAAACTTAAACAGTGTTATAATTAATTTATTGCTGGTATTCATGAATCAGTTATTGGTTAGCTTTAGTACTTCCATGTAGAAACTCTTTCTTGTAGCTCTTAGGAATTGTATATATTTTTTCAAATTCTGATCCCCCCACCCCCCCATCAGCTTAGAAATTGGGAACATGGGAAAAGTGTTATGAATCTCCTGAAAGAATTAAAGCTTAACAATGAACATAGAGACATTACTGGTCTTGAAGGAGTCTGCTGAAATCAAGTCAAAATAAGAGCAGGAAAAGCAACAGAGGCAGTTGAAGGTTAAGTTTGATGTTTTTGTAAATTGGGACAGAAGTACCTGGGAAAGAAGTGGTCATGAACTAATCCCTCAGTCTGCCTTGTGGTTGTTGTCGTGCTATTATGTGTGTTCATGGCCCTGTCTGCTTTTCACAGCTAGTGGGTCTCATAAATAAAAGAGATGTTAATATTTATAAGTTTATGTGTATTATATGATTTATAGAAATCCTGCAAGTGGTGTTCCAGTAAATTACAAGTTTTATAAGCAAACTGAGTCTTTAAATTAGCAATTTTGACATGTGATTCTGAGTACTGCTGTTAATGCTAGAAAATCTGAATTTTTGGTTGACTGCCCACTCAATAATATTTGCTGGTGTTTTCAAGTGTCTGAATATTATACTATAGGCTACTGTTCTTTGTAAATACTTTAACAGAAGAAATGCAAAGAGAAAGGTCTGAACATTTTTGTATAGAATACTCTGATATGAAATCAGAAACTCATCCAAAATTAATATTATCAAAAGCAATAATAATTTTAATGTCAAAATTGAAATCAAAGCATATGTGTAAATGAGTTATGTGAAGCAACATGTACACCAACATCCAATATAAAGATCCTTTGGATGCATGCTTAACAATTCAAACAATATCAATGCAAGATGAAAAAAGATTTTTTCTTTGTAATATATGTCCCAACAAAGATCAATACTATTTGATAGGGCAATTAATACTTTATCTATTTTAGAATTTCACTTTAAGATATTAGATACTTGTGGCATTATCATTCGATTTTTAAATGTTATATTTGAAATTTATTTTGTTTTACATGTTATTGAAATATATAACCTTGTCACATTATATTGGTTCATAATAATAGTAAATCATGCATTTATTACTATGTCCTTATTTTTATAGAAAAACCTCTGAAGCTTTTAGTATAATAATATCACCAAAATGATTCATTTTTATTATTATGGCCACTTATTATTGTTATTTAAAAATAGAGTATTAAGAAAAATATAAAATAGCTTATGATTTTGGGAATTCTGAGTTCTTGTTGCCAAATCTCAAAGATTAAAATCTATTGGGGATTTGAAACACTTGCTGGGTCTGTGTTCCTTCTTGGCAAGAACTTCCTGGCACTGATCTCTGCTGTCCCCTTTAGACAGGGCGTGGGATCTATTTGTTACAGTCCCAAGTTGAACCATTTCATTTTGCTACACTTCTCGCCTGAGTTGTCTGGCCCTCTAAGTTGCCAACCCAAGCTCCTTAGATTCAGACTCTTACTCATTGAGGACTTGTTTAGAGGTTTGTTTCATTTCCAATGTTCCCTGTGGCTTTTCATGACCTCTGGCTTGTGGAAGCTCTCCATTCTTGTGTTCACTCCAGGGATTTGTGCCCTTTCTTTCCCTTCCAGGTGAAATGGGTCCTCTTCTCTCAGGCCTCTGTTGTCTAAAGAGGCAAACTGACTCACTCCAAAGCATTGGCACAGTTGTTCTAAGCCCTGGCTGCACATGGCAAAGACCTGGGTAGTTTTTCAAAATTACCCATGTTGAACTCCACCCCAACCAATTAAATCTAATATGTAGAAGTGGGGTTGAGGCACACATGAGTTCTAAACGCCTCTCTGGTGATTCTCATGTGTAGTCAGGGTTGAGAACCACTGAGGTAATAGCTCGAGTGGGAAGAGCAGAGGTCATGAGCCAAGCAAGGAGTGAAGGTTGTTATGCTAGGGACATCTTTCTCGGAGCCATTTCTGTAGTATAAACAGCAGGGCTGTGTTGCTTATGTGCATGTGTTGTGTGTCCTTGTCTTCTCTGAAGATGCCTACATGTTTGTTTCTGGTCCATAGGGAGACTTCCAGAGAAGCCCAACTTCCTAAGTGCTTATCACATCTCACCAATTATTCTCTCATTTTGCTTTTTACATCCATAGCTGGTGTCATCAGTGAAATGTGACTCTGCTGGGATCTGGCTGACTCTTATAAAATACTACCATTCATCAAGTAAAGACATATTCATTAAGTGACCAATCAAGTCTCCTATGGAGTGGTGTTCTTGCTTCTGCTAACGTTGCTCGGATTATTTATGTGCTTCTGCCAAACTTGGGATGTGAGCCCTATTTTTTAAAAAGTATCTACCTAACTACCATCTATCTATTCTAGCAGGATCTAAACTTCATAAAGATGGTGTTCTAGTTTGCTAAAGCTGCTGGAATGCAATATACCAGAAACAGAACAGTTTTTAAAAAGGGGAATTTATTTAGTTGCAAGTTTACATGCTCAAAGGCCTTGAAAATGTACCAATTAAAGCAAGGCTATAGAAATGTCTAATCTAAGGCATCTAGGGAAAGCTACCTTGGTTCAAGAAGGCTGATGACGTTCAGGGTTTCTCTCTTACCTGGAAAGGCACATGGCGAACACGGCAATGTCTGCTAGCTTTCTCTCCAGGCTTCCTGTTTCATGAAGCTCCCCCAGGGTTGTTTTCCTTCTTCATTTCCAAAGGTCTCTGGTTGCATGGGTTCTAAAGCTTTTTCCAGAATGGTTCTCTCTTAAAAGACTCCCATAAGCAACCACACCTTGAATGGGTGGAGATACATCTAATCAAAAGTTACCACCCACAATTGGGTGGATCACATTTCCATGGATAATCAAAAAGCTCCCATCTAGCAATATATTGAATGAGGATTAAAGGACATGGCTTTTCTTGGGTCCACAAGAGATTCAAACTGGCACAACTGGGAACCTGTTTGTCTTGTTTCCTAGTATGTTCCCAGCACCTAGTGCCAGCACATGTTAGGTACTAGTAAATTCAGTGAGTGCATGACTAAGGCATTGGCTCTGGAGCTGGCATGGTTGTTTCTTCCATAAATCAAGAAAATCAGTTACAGAAATAAGATTACTTGACCATCCATTTTCTCTCATTCCTATTTAGTTAAGATAATTATATTTGAAGCACCTTTGTTTATTACCCTACAAAGCTGCTTCCTTTGTCTCTGAGGAAGATTTTCTAACATGCTTTATTTTAATTTTACATCTAAGAAGCCCATATCATCAGCCTTCTCTTGTTTAATTCAGGGTTTTGTGATCCTTCCATGTTTAATTCATGCTGATATTTTGTAGGTTATTATCAACCAAGAGCTGAAATCTATCATTCTGGTATAAAAAAAATGCCTTAAAGAATATTATGACATGATATTCATATACTGTGAAAGCAATTTCATACCTGCACTATAGGTTTTTCCAATGTTATCTTTATATCTGGGTGAGATGTAAAAATAGGATTACTTCTCCCCCTTTCCTCTTCTCCTCAATCCTATGATACTTTTTCATTTGGAAATGAATCCCATTTTAAATGAAACCATGAATCAAAGTATTTAATGGCTTGCCCGTCACTGACTGGGTCTTTTGCATTTTCTGCGATGATGAAGTGAAATGCCATAAACCAAGTCTCAGTGGATTATCCCTTGAAGCATTAAGAATGTCTACTTTCTTCTCTTCGTGATTTTCATGAATAAATGCTTAAGTTAAAAAAAAGTATCACATTTTATTCAAATAACTTGATGGTGGAACTAGAGGGATAAGCTGCTTCGTTGAGGTTCTCTTCAGTTTATCACTTGTTTTAATCAAATTGCACTTTCGCTGATTTCTTTTGTCCCAATACATTTTCAATGAAGAGTGACAACAGTGTGCTAGTTATTGTCTTAAGAATTGATTGAATCACTTCTACTTAATAATAATAGCAAGGGAAGTGGCTAAATAAGGTTGTGAATATTGATGGGGCGCAAACATTTCTAGGAATAAACCATGCTTATACATCGAAGTGCCATTCATTAGTGAGTTAATCCTTATAAACAGCTTTATATTTCTATGAGTCTCTGGATTTATGATCTTTCCATGTTTAATTCATGCTGATGTTTTGTAGGCTGTTATCAGTCAAGAGCTGAAATCTAGAGCACTAGAATAAAGCATCTCTTAAAGGATATTATGGCAGACTAGCAGTGACCATGAAGCAGCAATTTCACTTACTGTATGATGTTGTTTGATGAGCTGTGAAATATAAAAGATCAATACCTAATAGGATTTTACCTCGGGGTGGGTCTCTGACAGTTTATTTGGATGAGGATTAATGTAGTTATACAATTTTCTTGTAAATGACATTTATTAGATACTAATTAAGACTGTGAACCAGGTTAGAGATTTAAAGATTGGCATGAAATTGGAAACTTCTAATGAGTTTGTAAATATCTATTTTGAAATCTCCATTCATCCTATTTTTCAGGACAGAAGTTGCTTTTAGGAGGTAAAGTCACTCTCTCGGGTCTCCTTACAAAATAGTTTTTTTTTTTTTTTTTTCTGTGTCTTTTGGCTATCTATCCAACAAGGAAAACCACGAACAACACAGACAGAGAGTTCGTTCATATTCGGAATGCTGACATTCAAATTCATGCTTAAAATAATTGTTTCTTAGGGTGAAACCCATTGGGAAAAGCTTTCAAAGTGCATTTAAGAAAAAATGTGTTTGGTTTTTACCACACGATTCCATCTCTATGATAATTCCCTGGCTCTATGAATCAGTTGGAAATAAAAAAGCTACTTGAGTGAAAGGGGCTGTTGAAAATTAGTCGGAAAATTTCAACAACAATTCTTTTGCGAAAAACAAAATTAGCAAGACAATGAACTTGACTTTCTAAAGTGTTTGAAATACCTTAACTGGTCGTATTATTTTAACCACGATGGGAAAACAAATTGACTTTATTCTAATTTTTCCACCAAAATCCTAAGAAAAGATAAATTTTCATTGACCTCTGTGGTATGCTTAACAATGGCCCCCCAATATCCTAGGCCCCAATCCTTGGAACCTGTGAATGTTAGTTTATATGGCAAAAGAGATTTTGCAAATATGTATAAATTAAGAATTTTGAGATGGGGGAGATTGTCCTGGATTATCCAGATGAACCCTAAATGTAAATTACAAGTGTCCTTATAAGAGGGAGACTATAAGAGAAGGATTTACAACAGAGGAGTAGGTGTAGTGAAGGAAGAAGAGAGAGATTTGACTGAGAAGACAGAAGGTGATTGTGATGGTTGAGCAGAGAGTGATTTGAAGATACTATACAAAGATGGAGGAAGGGGCCATGAGCCAAGGAACACAGCCTCTAGAAACTGGAAAAGACAAGGAAGTGGATTCCTTCCTAGAGCCTCTGGAGAGAGTACAGCCTTGGTTTTGACCCAGTGAAATTGATTTTGGACTTCTATTCTCCAAAACTGTGAGAGAATAAACTTGTGTTGTTTTAAGCTACCAGGTTTATGGTAATTATTGCAGTGGCAACAGGAATTTAACACAGCAATAGAATTCTAATACAGTTCTTCCTCTTATGAGAATGACAGGGAAGAGGACCCAAGGGCCTGGTACTTGGGATACACATGAGAAGCACATAAGGGTGATTATTACATTTGGCTGTTCTTTACAGACACAGATTGTGCAACTGAACGAGAAGTATAAGTGCTTTGGTGCAAATGGACAATAACCTCCACCACAGAGACCATTTCTAGGTCCCTTTGTGTTATTCTGTGTTCTCTGTTCTCCAAATCCCCTGGTTCTGAAAGTGGGTTGTAGGGATTAGAGATGCACACGAGGACATCAGTATAAGATACTAGAAGCAACAGTAGATTAGGGATCTGATAACCTGGACAGTGCCTTCCTACCAACAAGTAACTTTTGGCAAGACAATTACATTTTCTAAATCTCACTTTTCTAACCTGTAAAATGGGTTAGAATTATATGCCCTGACTATCTCATACTGCTTTTGAAAGCTTAAATGAGATAGAGGGGTGTTTTAAAATGCAAAGCAGAGTCCTTGCCCCCAATGTCATTAGATGATACTGAGTAGGATAGGCATCTCTCGGTGAGTCAAGGTGGCCCAAGCTGGATGCTAGAGATAGCATAGGGTAAGAAGGGTGCCCACATAGGTGGACAGTAGTGATCGCTCAGGATGGGGTATTGGAACTTGAATAGGGAAAGAAGAGTAACTGTACAGGTGTAAGAGTGCTGAAAGTGGTATTGTGATATTGGTTATATCCAAAGAGATATACTGATCAATATATTAAGGATAATGTAACCCAAACTTCAGTTAAGGTGTAAATATTTCCATCATCCATGACAGTTTTCTCATGGCCCTTCTCAGTCAATCTCTGTTCTGATCCCAAAGGCGATCAATATTCTGATTTTTTTTCCATCATAATTATTAGTTTTACCTATTTTAGAATTTTATTTAAATTTATAAATTATCTTATGAACGCTTTCTCTTAAGGCTTCTTTCAATCAGCAAAATGTTTTTGAGCATCATCATGTTGTTGTCTGTGTCATTCATTTATTCCTGTTTAATGTGGAGTAGCTTTCCATTGGTGAGAATCTCTTAATTTGTTTATCCATTCACTTGATGAACATTTCATTTGTTTCCATTTTTCACTATTTTGAGTATATTTGCTATGAAATATTTTTGCAGAGGCATGTTTTTGTTTCTTTGAATATATACCAAGGAGTAGAATTGCTGGGTTATAGGAAAGATGTATATTTAATTTTGTAAGATGCTACCAGACCTTTTTTCAAAGTTGTAACATTTTACACTCCTCCCAGTAGGTATGAGAGTTCTTGTTGCTGAGCATTCTCATCAAAATTTTGTATTGTCAGTCGATTTTATTTTATCTCTCCTCATGGTTATGTGGTTCTATCTCATTGTGGTTTCAATTTGATTTCTCTGGTGACTAATGATGTAAAGTATAGTTTCTTTGGGTTGGTTGTTTTTCATTATTGATTGCAAGAATTTCTTATATATCCTGGACTCCAGAACTTTGTTTTATGTATGCTTTTGAACCTGTTCTCCCAATCTGAGGTTTGCCTATTGATTTTCTTTGTGTTTTTTTTTTTTTGATTAACAGAACTTTAAAATTTTTCATTTTTCTCTTACGGTTTTTGCTTTCTGTGTCCTGACATTTGCCTATCTCTAAGCAACAATGATATTCTATGGTTTTAGTTTCTTATCCTTCTTAATCTGTATGAATATATTTCTTTTTTTTTAGTTTGTTGCACTAACTGTGGCCTCCAGTACAATGTTGACTAGAAGTGGTGAGAGGAACTTCCTTGCCTTGATCGTGATCTTTAGAGAGAACTCATCACTCTTTCACCATCAAATAATTAGCTGAAGTTTTGTCAAATATGTGTATTCTTAGTATTTTAAGAGTTTTCATTATGAACTGACTTTGAATTTGTCAGTTGACTTTTTTGTATCTAGTGCGATGATCATAAAGCTTTGTTTTTCTCCTTTACTCTCTAAATATATGAATCACTTTGTTTTTTAAGTGTGAAATTCAGTGTTTTTTAGTACATTTTCAAAGTTGTGCAATCATGACCATGCTGTATTTGCAGAATATTTTCATCATTCCAAAAAGAAATCTTTTAATTATTAAGCAGTTACTCCCCATTACACTTTCCCCATAGCCTCAGGAAATCAGTAATCTACTTTCTGTCTCTTGTGGATTTGCTTATTGTGGCCATTTCATATAAATGAAATCATACAACATGTGACCTTTTATGTCTAGCTTCTTTCACTTAGCATAATGTTTTAATGTTCATTCATGTTGAAGCATGTATCAGTACATTTATACTCCCCCCTATTATTAACACCTTGCATTAGTGTGGTATATTTGTTACAGTTGATGAAAGAATATTATTATATAATTGTACTATTAAGTTAGACCCATGGTTTACCTTAGGTTTCCTTGTTTGTGTTGTACAGTGTGGTAGTTAGATTCAGTTGTCAACTTGGCCAGGTGAAGGTACCTAGTTCTGTTGCTGTGGACATGAGCCAATGGTACATGAACCTCATCTGTTGCTCATTACATCTGCAGTTGCCTAAGAGGCGTGTCTGCTGCAATGAATGATGTTTGATTTAATTTGCTGGTGCTTAAATGAGAGAGCTCAGCATAGCACAGCCCAAGCAGCTCAGCATACCTCATCTCAGCACTCACAGCTCAGCCCAGGCCTTTGGAGATGCAGAAAGGAATCACCCCTGGGAAAGTTGTTGGAACCCAGAGGCCTGGAAAGAAGGCCAGCAGAGATCATTCTGTGCCTTCCCATGTAAGGAAGAACCTCAGTTGAAAGTTATCTGCTTTTCCTCTGAAGAACTAACAAAATTGCCTTTTATTAAAAGCCAATCTACCTCTGGTTTGTTGCATTCCGGCAGCTAGCAAACTAGAACATACAGTCTTATGGTTTCTTAAAAAACTTTCGTCTTAGTAACAAATAAACAACCTAAATTCCCCCTACATTCGAATATATTATTCAGTGGTGTAAATACATTCACAATGTTGTGCTACCATTACCACCATCCATTATCAAAACTTTTCCATCACCCCAAACGAAACTCCATACAATGTAAGCACTAATTCCCCATTTCCTACCCTCATCTTGACTCCCCATCATCTATATTCTAGTTTCTGATTCTGTGAATTTGCTTATTCTAATTATTTTATATCATTGAGATATGTTCCACAATGAACAGCAGTGTGCAAATATCTGTTTGAGTCTATGTTTTCAATTCTTTTGGGTCTATGTCTAGCAGTGGGATTATTGGGTCGTATGGTAATTCTATACTTAACCTTCTGAGGAACCATCAAACTGTCTTCCACAGTGGCTGTACCATTTTACATACTCACCAACAATGAATGTGTGCTCCTGTTTCTCTGCACTTTTTCCAACACTTGTAATTTTCTTTTTTCTTTTAATAGTAGCCATTATAGTGGGTAAGAAATGGTATCTCATTGTGGTTTTGATTTGCAATTTCCTTAATGGTGGATGATGTTGAGCATCTTTTTATGTGCTTATTGACCATTTGAATATCTTCTTTAGAGGAAAGCTAATTCTAATCCTTTATCCTTTTTAAGAATTGGATTATTTATCTTCTTTGAGTTGTGAGAGCTCTTTATTACATTGATTTTTTTCTTTTTTTCAAAAATTTCACCAAGAAATATCCATATATGCACAGTCCAACCATGCTACACTATCAATGGCCCATGAAAATCACTGTACAGTTGCATACCTTACACCATAGTCATCCCCAGAACACCCATATCACCCCAGAAAAAGAAACAAAAAGATAAGAAAAAGAACTCATACATCCCACACCTCCCCCAACCACAGACCCAAAGCACTTCAATCCACCCAGCTCTCAACCCTCATCTCCCTCCATTATCCATTCATTTTTTTATCATTATTATTATTATTTTTACTCATATGTCCATATCCTGGGCAAAAGAAGCATCAGACATGAGCCCTCCACAATCTCACAGTCAAACTGCAAAAGTTACACAGTCGCACAGTCACCCTCAAGAACCAAGGCCACCGGAACACAACCCAACAGCCCCAGGCACCCCCCCTCCAGCCACCCCAATACACCACAAATCAAAAAGGCACATCCACACAATGTATAAGAACAACCTCCAGGACAACCTCCAACCCAACAGAAATCTGCCAGCCACCAAAACTCCACATTGTCTCATTTCTCTCTTCCCCCTTCCTGCCTAGAAGCCCTCCCACCTCAATGATGTCAGGTCCTGGTCCATCCCTGGGAGTCAGGTCACATATTGCCAGGGAGATCCACACTTCTGGTAACCATGTCCCACACAGTGGGGAGGGCAGCAAGCCCATCCACCAAGCAAGGCCAGAGAGAGATGCCACATTCGAGCAACAAAAGAGGCTCTCTGGGGTGACTTCCAGGTACAATCACTAGTAGGCTAAGCCTCCTCCCCTTGCAGGAACAAGCTCCAAGATTGAGGATCCAGCTCACCCAACTGGCCATCCCCATGCCTGAGAAAATACCAGGTACTCCCCAGATTGGGAAGTCCAACACCTCTTCCTCTATCCCCAAGGCCTGCAAATACTCTTCAACTCTCTGTCCAGACTACTTTTGGACACATCGGAGCATCACACCATCCTGCACAAACCAACAAGATCCCACACCCTGCCTAAGAACCCATGAAACTATGGTGTTCAATCACACTGAACATGTAAGTCAAACCAGATAATATGCTACCAAAAATACAAACCCTGCACCAAACACACCTCTCTCTCCCTGATCCCACATAAGGGGCCAAAGCCCGAAAATATGGGCCAAATCATCCCCCACCCAGAACTCTGATTCACCCCAGTCCTATCCAGATGAGTGCCACCCACACCTCCACATGAAGTCTGAGCACTTCCCCAGCCCCCCCAACAGTTGCTGAATGGGGCAGTGCTGACTCCCACAGCCCCAGTGCTCCAACTCTGAGTCTCAGGTCCTACGCAAACACCCGAAATTTCAGGGAGCGACCAGGCCACACACAAACAGTTCAGCATCCCAGAATCCAGAAATATCAGCCACAACACCTAAATATATGTGACTGCCACAAGAGCCCATAATCTAGGAACCCCCACAACAGGCCCCAACTTGACAACCCACACTTTTGACTTCAACTCTCATTACAATGATTTTTGAATGCTAAATCAACTTTCCATTCCTCAGGTAAATCTCACTGGGTCATAGCTTATTATTCTTTTAAAATATTTCTGGATTCAATTTGCTAATATTTTGTTAAAGATTTTTGTGTTTATGCTCATAAATATTAGTTTGTAGCTTCCCTATAATGTCCTTGTCTGTTTCTGGGAACAAATTGGGATGAATTCCCTCCACCTCTGTTTTCTGAGAGAGTTTAGATAACATGGGTACTTAAAAAAAAATGCTTGATAGAGTTAACCTATGAAACCATGAACCAGTAAACTTTAAAAATATATATTTTTATTAAGATATCTTCATGCACCATATAGTTCATCCAAAGTATACAGTCAATGGCTCATAATATCATCACGTAGTTGTGTATTATCACCATGATTATTTTTAGAACACTTGTGTATTACTCCAGAAGAAGAAATAAGAAGAAAAAAGAAAAATCCATACATCCCATTCTCCTTAACCCTTCCTCTCCTTGACCACTAGTATTGCAATCTACCCAATTGTTTTTACGCTTTATCCCCTCTATTATTTATTTATTTATTGTTCTTATTTTTTTACTCATCTGCCCATACCCTGGATAAAGGGAGCATCAGCCACAAGGTTTTCACAATTACCTGATCATGCTGTAAAGGCTCTATAGTTATACAGTCATCTTCAAGAATCAAGAGAGAGGACAAAGAGATTCCTTTGGAGGCAGGGGAGAGAACTTCTGTTGAAGAAGTGAAAAGCAGAACAGATTCAGCAGGACGGGTGTGAGTCGTTGGGGTGAAGAAAAGGGAGAGTGTAGGGAAGTCTCAGAGAGCCAAGGACAGAAATAGGGAGACAGAGGGATTTGATTTGGCTTCTGTTAGTCTCTTGAATGATATGGGGAGAAATCTCTAATCAGGTCCCAAAGGGTGGTATTACCTGCTACCCTGAGCCTCCTTGGATCCACACTGTGAGGAGATAGGACCCTTACCATCTCTAAAGAGGGAGCCAGAGGTTCAGGTTGCCTCAGGGAGTGGAAGTCCTTGGGAAGCCACATTAGAGTCCCTAGGGAAACAAAGTGGCAGAACATGGCCAAGCTTTCTGGTACTCATAGTCCAGATGGTAGGAAAAAAATGGCTCCTGGTAAGTGTCGCCAAAATATGTTACTGGATTTTGTTTTCCAAGGTTCTTGTCTGCACTGTAAGAAAGAATTCAGAGGCACAGCACAGATAGAGCAAGTAGGTAAAAATTTTAAGTACACATGCAGAGAAAAGGAGAAGGTGGGGACTCTTGCAAGTAAAGAAAGATAGAAGGTGAGAGGACAGTGACTTCTTTTTGAGTAAGACAATTACAAATTCAATTTCTTACATGGAACTAACTACATTTTCTATTTCTTCTTGTGACAGTTTTGATAAATTGTGTTTTTTTCAAGGAATTTTTCCATTTCAAAAATGTTGGCATAAAGTTCATAATACTCTCTCTCTCTTTTTTTTTTATTAGGGGAGAGTGCAAATGCAGTCCCCCACTACCACAAATTATGCAGTCGAATTTCCCACATTTGGGGAAATCACAGGGGTCAGCACATCCAGAGTGCAATGGATAATCCTCGCCCTGGGAAAACCACCTTCGTGATCATGGTATCTCCCCTGCCAGGTAAGTTTCATAATACTCTCTTATTATTCTTTTCATGTCTGTGGTGTTGTCTCTCTTTTCGTTCCTTATCTCAGTAATTTGTGTTTCCTCTTGTTCTAGTTTTCTTGGTTGCTCAAGCAAATACCATGCAATGGTTTGGCTTAAACGGTGGAAATGTTATGGCTTTTAGTTTTGAGGCCTGGAAAAAGTACTGATCAAGGCATCATCAGGGTGATGCTTTTTCCCCAAAAGCTGTGGCATTCTGGAGCTGGCTGCCAGTGATACTTGGCCCTGGGCCCCAGTGCATATGGTGGCCTCTCCTGGCCTCTCCCTTCTCTTCTGGGTTCCACTAACCTTCAGTTTTTGGCTGTTCCCTCTGTGGCTTTCTCTCTTTCTGTCTGAATTTCATTTTGCTTATAAAGGAGTCTAGTACGGATTAAGACACATCCTGATTGGTTTGGGCCATACCTTAACTGAAGTAACCTCATCAAAATGTTCTACTTACGATAAGTTCACATCAGCAGGAATAGATTAACTTCAAGAACATTTTTTCTTGGGGTACATATCTCCAAGCCATCATAACTCTCTTTTTTTATTGATTAGTCTTGCTAGAGGCTTTTCAATTTTATTAATCTTTTTCAAAAAGCAGACTTTCAATTTTGTTTTTTCCTTTGGTTTTTCTCAGTTATTTCATTGGTTTCCTCTCTTAATGTAATTATCTCCTTTCTTATACTTACCTTTGGGTTAATATGTTTTTTTTATGATGATCTTAAAAATATTAAGATAGAACTTAGATTATTGATTTTATACTTCTTTCTTTTCTAATAAAGGCATTTAATATATAGAAATCCAATGTATAAAATTTCCTCTAAATAGTCTAGCTGCATCCCAGAAATTTTTATATGTTGTGTTTTTATTTTCAAATAAAATATTCTCATGTTTTGTCATTTTTCTCTTAGGCTCCTGAGCAGTTTAGAAACATATTAATATCTAAATTCTTAGGAGATTTTTCTAAGTATCATGTTAGTTTCTAAACTAATACTGTGTGGTCAGAACATATGCTTTGTATGAGCCAATCTTTTAAAATTTATTCTGACTTGTTTTATGGCCCACCATATGGTTTGTCTTGGTGAATGCTTAGTATGGACTTGAAAAGAGTACATATTTTGCAGTTGTTTTATCTAGTGTTCTATTAGTGCTCAATTTTTTAAATTGGTTTATTTCACTCACATATTTTATATCTTTACAGATTTTTTTGCAGTTGGTTTTATATTGCTGAGAGGTATATCATACTTTTCAGTTATGATGATGGAGTTGTCTATTTCTCCTTTTATTTCTGTCACTGCTTTACTTCATGTAATTTGAAGTTCAGTTATTAGGTGCATGAACTTACCAAATTACTATGTCTTCTTGATAAATTGATCCCTTTGCAATTATAAAATATCCCTTTATCTCTAGTGATAATCTTTTCTGTGAAGTCTTCTTTTTCTGATATTAATATAGCCATACTTAGTTTCTTATTCTTAGTGTTTGAGTGCATATCTCTTTTACCTTCAGTCACTCTGTTTTTATATAAAATGAATCTTCATAAATTGCACATATTCTGGTCTTGCTTTTATATCCATTCTTGTTAAAACTTTGTCTGATAGCTGCAATGTAGTAAACTTTACATATAGTAATTATTGCCATTGTGGGATAAACATTTTGGTTTTTGTAGGGTTTTCTCCAATCTAGAGATTACAATATTAATTGAAGTTATTGTAGTCTATTTTTAAATAATATTACACTACATGTCTTATATTTTACTTTTATATTTTAATAAACTCCACGACAGTTGGTTGATATAGTTTTACGTACCCTTAAAAAACCAACAGCTGAAACTGCTCACATACATGCACACATTATTTGTTATCTTTACATCTTACTGCAGATCTAGAGTTATATCTGGCATCATGTCTCTTCAGGCTGAAGAACTTCTTTTAGCACTTCTTATGGTATAACTTTGTTGGAGATTAATTCTTTCTGTTGTTGTCACTCTGTAAATGTCTTTATTTCACCTTTCTTTTTAAGAACATTTTCTCTTGATATAAAATTCTAGGATGAGTATTTCTGTTTTTCATTTATTACTTTAAAGATGTTGTTCAGTCTTAATTTATTCAATTAAGAATAAAGATGTTCTTAATTGTTTCAGGAAAGCTATAATTTATATGGATTTTATTCTGGATGTAATGTTTTTCCCCATCTGCTTAAAAGCTGCAAATTTGCTTTTAAATTTTGCAATTTATCTTTACTTTTTCAGCAGTTTGAATACTGTGCCCCAGTGGTGGTACTCTTTGTATTTATTCTGCTTTGGGATCATGGATTTTAAAAGGTCAGGTGGACTGATAGTTTTCATTGACTTTGGAAAGTTCTCAACTATTTTCCCATCAAGTATATTTTCAAATATGTATGGACAAAGACATTCATTATGATACTTTCTATTGTAGCAAAAAGCTAGAAATAACCCATGTAATAATTAATGGGGAATTCATTTAAAAATTGGAATTCTATTTTTATAAAAAGGAGATAAATAATGATAGACAAGTTTATATTTAGTTTTACAAGCAAGGCGATTCTGAGTTCCTGTAGTCTATCTTCAATTAATATTATGCTACTACATGAAAAGTGTAAGAATCTTACAATTGTCTATTTTCATTTATAGGATGATTTTGTTTAGATAAATAAAAATGGTATATGTATGTATACACACACAAACACAACAGATTTTCTTGCACACACACATATATGCATAGACAATTAGATAAGAAGCTGTAAATAATGGTTTTTAAGGGGGATTGGAAACTGGGGATTGGAAGACTGACTAATTTCTTCATTTTATAATTTTTTGCTGTTTGTCTATCGTGTGACAATTACTATAAAAATAAGGAATCAAATGACAAGTGAAAAGTTAAAGAAAAGTTTTCTATTAAAAGGAAAGTAAATAAAACGGTAGATTGTTAGAGAGGTAGCTCAGAGGGTCAACATTTTTAGGCCTGAGGAAGATATAGGAATGGATTAGTGTTCTACAGTTGTCATAACAAACTACTACAAACTCAGTGGATTAAATAACACAGATTTATTAGTTTACAACTCTGTAGGTCAGAAACCTGACATGGGTGTCACTTGACTGAATTTAAGGTGTTGGCAAAAAATAAAATAAAATTAAGGTGTTAGCAGGGCTGCATAACTTTCTGGAGCCCCTAGAAGAGGATACATTTTCCTATTCATGTAGGTGGTTGGCAGAATTTAGTTCCCGGTGCTTATGTGACCAAGGTACCCATTTTCTCTTTGACTGTAAACTGAGGGGCATTTCCAACTTCTAGAGGCCACAAATTTCTTGGCTCATGGTCTTCTTCCAAGTTAGCAATGGGAGATTGAGTCCTTCTCATACAACATCTCTCTGACTCTCTTCATCATTGTTTTCTCTCACCACAGTTGGAAAAGGTTCTCTGCTTTTAAGACTCATGTGTCTATGCTGGGCGCACTTGAAATCCAATATATTTTCCCTATGTCAAGTTCCATTACATTAACCACATCTGCCACACTCTTTTTTTTTTTTTTTTTAACATGCACCGGGAATTGATTTTTTTTTTTTTTTTTAACAGGCACCGGGAAATGAACCAGGGTCTCTGGCATGGCAGGCAAGAACTCTGCCACTGAGCCTTCATGGCCCACCCTGCCACACTCTTTTTACCATATAAGATAACATACTCACAGTTCGTGGGGATTAGGGCATGCACATCTTTGGAGGGCCATTATTTTACTTACTATAGGGAGTATTTGCACAGAGAGGGGAAGGAATCAGAGGAGACAGGAAGAGAAACCTATGAAAAGAGAATGAGACAGAGGGGAAAATTAATGGAATGAGATCCCAAGGAACACAGGCTGGATTGAACCACAATAGCACAATTGTCAGGATTAATGTCAGTCAGGAGGAGAGATGCCTGAAGAGATGGTAACCCACTCTAACAGAGGGGTCAGGGTCTCCAGCCAAAGCATGGCTCACAGAGGCTCTGATGGAAAGATGTTTTACTCACCTAGAGAAGAGATAGAGCAAGGTCAGCTTTACTGGTTTCCTACAGCCAGTGAGTCTCATTCCATGGCTGACATGGGGAGATGTTCTACACACAGCACCCCTCTCTTGTGTTTATGTGCTGCTGCTGTGCAGGAACCCTGCTACTTCCCTGCTAGGACAGACACACCACACAGGTGTGAGTGGGATATCCTAAAACATGCCTACTAGAATCAGACTGTCTCCAGTGAATGTTTACATATGTTTGTGGCAAAAGAGGAAGGAATGTACTGACAGTACATTATCTGCTTATCTAGTAAGGGATTGTGTTTTATCCTGCCAGGCTGACACCTAACCTTGAGAACAGGAGGTATTTATGAATCCCAGGGAAAGGCAGAAGACCCCACAAAGGCTGCCACCTACCACAATTAACCTTAAAGATGAGAAGAAAATGATGTCATCTTTACCCTTTCTTTATACATAGCACGAGTAAAGTTAGGTGGTTAAAATTTAGGTGGAAAAAAAAAGTTGAAAGAATAATTTAACTCAATAGTCTGTTTTCTTGTGAAATGGGAGGTAAGGCCATCTGCTGAGTCTAAGACTCTTAGGGGTAAAATAAGTGGGCTTGAGGAATATGGTATATTCTATTAATGACCCCAAATCTTCACTCCTTCTTGTGCCCATGTCCTTTGTCACGTGCAATGCCCGGGTTGGGCCATGTGACCTGCTTTGACCAGTACAATAAGGTGGAAGTGACAATGTGCTGTTTTAGAGCCTATGCTTCAAGAATGTGTCTTTGCTTGTACTCTTGTATTTCCACTATTCCCATGAGAAGAACATAATTAGGCCAGCTGGCTTATCCTGAGGGGAAGATATGAGACATGGAAAAGAGCTGTGTGACTCCAGCTGAACCAGGCTAGTTTGACCAATCCAGGATGGAGGTACATAAAGAAACTCAGCTGTGATAAGCAGATCCATCCATCCAAATCTAGAATTCTGGGAACTATTATGTGCTGTTTTAAGAAACTGAGTTTTGGGGCAGTTTGATACACAAACAAAGGGAGCTAATAGAAAAATTAGTACCCGGAATAGGATGTTGCTTTAACAAACTTCTGAACTATGTAGTGGCATTATTTTTGGAATTGGGTAATGGGTGGGGGGAGGGGAGTGGGAGCTGGAAAAATGGTGATGAAACTATTATGAAAGACTGAAAATAATGGAGATCCGTCTGGTAAAACTCATGGTATCTTGGAAGGAAGATAATTTACTTAAATTTGGACGAGAAGATCTCTCAGTGAAACTTTTTTTCAATGAAAAACGTATACAATATATGATGTTATTAATAAGTAATGTGAAAGCATCAGTGATAACTATTTAAACTTAAATTGCAATGCATAGAGGCCGATATGAACAATATTAAAGCTAAGACATGGATGTTAAACATGTTTAAGCACCCATGTTAAACACCATGTCTTGGCTTTAATATTCTGCATGTTGGCCTCTATGGCATTGCAAATAAACACATGAAATTATTTCCCGTTTCCATGCATAGACATTTGGCTATAACCCCATTTATAAATTATTATGTACAAAGTAACCCTTTGTCATAATTAATATTCATTTGGACAGCACAATTAAATGGACATTAAATCAAGCAACAAATATTCTATGTTCAGTATGCTTTAGTTATCAAACATGTTGCAATATTTAATGTTATTTAAAACTTAATTTTCTTATTTTCTTTAAAGGGATACCTTTTATATAAGTGGGTGCTCAACTGAAAATTGAGGAATGCATTCTTTGACCATAACAACAAAATTCATATATAAGAATTTTCTCTTATTCTAAGAGAAAATTATTCTCTTATTCTAAGAGAAGCAATATATTTCCTCATCATCTTTTTCTCCAGGCATCATTTTGCATATTACTAATGAAAATGCTGACACGCACCAACTCCAAAATGTATCTTCAAGGGACATTATAAAGTTTAAAAAGTGATTCTATACATTAAGAACATCAAATTCTAGCAACACTAATGCTAAAAGTGACATAAATAGAATTTCTTAGCATCCAAAAAGTGATGTTTCCATGAGTTTTCTATTATGTGTAGATTTATTTTTCTTAAGAAGTAAAATGAAGTTTGAATAGTATAGTCTGTGGGGTGGTGACGCCTACAATTGCCAGTTCTTGCCCATCAACAAGTCCCAGTTCTTTTAATGTCTTGGAGAGATTTGGCCTTGTTTGCTCTTCAATAGAGGTTACCAACTATAAGTGAAGTGCTCTATTTTCCCCTCTAATGTGGCCATGATGGCTGGAGATTTCATCTGCAGAGATGCGCTATTGGTTAGATAGTCCAAAACCTTGTGCAGTTTAGCTAATGGAGAAAACTGAATATTTTGAGGACACTGGCTGCCAGCTGGACAGTTTCCTTTTCTCTCTGCTTCAAATGTGTATGTACAGCCTGTCTACATTATTGAATATCACATAATTACTAGAGGAATGTATGCACTTATGGCTGTTTCAAAAACCTCAGTGGCATACACAGCTGCAATGACTGCATTTGTGGGAGTTGTAAATTCATTTTACAACTCCTTGAGTGAGTAGACACATAACACCCCTAAAATTACATTCTCTCTAGGGATTTGTGATGCTCTCTCTAGGGATTTTTGGAAAGTTCACTGAGTATAATCAAGATCTTCTCCATCTAATTGAACCTTGTCTCCAAAATGTTGCTCCTTAGGCTACTGCAATATTCTTACATACTCAATACAGTGTTCTGGTAGCCTGGGTATAGATGCAGTGGTGCATGTAGAAAATTAACAAATGGTGGATAAAGTTGCAGTGTACATTCAATACAGCAGTCATTCCTGGCAGAATCACCCTGGCATTTCCTTTAAAAGGGACAATGGAGCTTGACTCTAACACCATCTTCATCATTTGGAATAGATATCAGCATGCCATTTATCCATCTTCTGGCATTGATAGAGTCCAGTCCATATACAATAATACAAAATTGTCAATAGAAAGTATCATTAAAATCCTGAATCTTGTTGAAATGTGGAACTACATTGTAATTAGGAACTCTGGCATTTAGAAATTCAGCAGAAACTTCAGCTTTAGGTCTCCTGACATCTTTAGGCCTAAATAAAAACTACCTGTTTAAATTGGAAACACCTACAGTGTCCATGTCTATAACATGAATCTGTTTAAAACTAGACAATGCCAGAGTTCTCAGGCGCTCACATCCCAAACTGCCAGCTCCAATGCCTAGTACTTTACATGTATCTAAAAAAAACCGGAAAGACTCAGTGTTAAGTTCAAATTAGGGTGTGTAAAGGGTCCAGATCGCTCAAGGAACTTCTTTGTGAAGGTTCCAGCAACTTTCCCAGTCTCCAGTGTCCCCCACATGCACCATCAACAGCCATTTTCTCAGCCAGCATCTCCTCTATTCTCCTTCTTTTCTTCTCTGGCTCCTCACTATCTGCCATATTGTTTTCAGTGAAACTTTGAAAGCATTTGCTGCTTCCCTTTTTGTAATACTCCCAGAGTATTACAAAAAGGGAAGAGTTCAAGAGTTTGCAAACAGAATTTTTAGGGAAAATTGTGAATTTGGGACTCATTGAGTTGGGAAGTAAAAGTGTTTCTCATCTTCAACTCTGCAGTCAGTAATAGAATCTCAAAGTAAGATGAAGTCTGGGGCTTTAGTTTGAACTTGGGAATTAGAATCACCTACCCCACAAAAGATATGTTTTTAATCCAATCTGTGTTCCTGTGTGTGAACCCTTTGTAAAAACGACCATTTGAAAATGCTATTATTATTTAAGATGTGGACAAATTGAGTCAGGGTGGGTCTTAATCCATATTATTGGGGGCTTTATAAAAAGAGGAAATTCAGATGCAGTCAGAGAAGCCAAAAGATGTGAAAGGCAGAAGTCAGAAAATTCCACAAGACGAGATCATGTGACGGAAGCAGAGATGCAAAGAATGTGGCAAGCCAGCACCAGAACACTACAAACTCTGGGAGAAATATTGGCCTGCTGAGACCTTGATGTTGTACTTATAGGCTTCAAAACAATAAATGCTTTTCTGTAAGTCAACCCATTATGTGGTTCTTGTCATAGCAGCTCTGGAAAACAAGACAAGATGATTCCAGTAAGCCATGGCCTCAGAGTAAAAGACCAAATCAAGAATGTGGCTGTATGATCTTTTGTTAAGACCTCTAAAAGAAATCAAAGTGATGCCTGATGAATCCTCTCTGCTGTACACAAAACTTTGTAGGGATCTAAAGATCATGATCCCCAGGAATCTGATGGAGCAATCCTCTAAAGTCTAGAGATAGATCTTGAAAAGAATTGCACTCAAAGAATGACTTCATCTACCTGGAGTAAATGGCATTAAGCACATTGGAAACTCACAGTTTTTGCGAAAGCTGTACTAGGAAAATGCCATCATCCTGGAATGAAAGGGATTGAGCAATTCCAAATGTTAAAAGGCCTCTGGGCCCCCAAGTTTCTGTGACTAAGAAGCAAGGAAAAAAGTTTGAAGGCATATTTTTAGGGAACTCTAGAAGTTGCTAGGAGGATGATGAAAAAGAAAGGACATTTTAGATGGTAAACCAGAGATCCATGGCTAACAATGAACTGAGTAGCCACTTTAAAGGAGCAGAACCAGATTCAAAAGATCATTGAGTGCTATGTGTCTTTCATTTTTGAATTGGAATATTTATTGCAGTTACTTTGATGTGGTGTTTCAACATTGTATTGCTGTATGGTTGTGAGGCAGCTATATTGTCTTTTTCATTCATAGGTTTCTATATTAAAAGGAGCTAGACTCCTTTTAATTTTATGGACTTTAAACCTGATATTGTGTTTGGATTTTAAACCTGATATTTTGTTTGGATAAAACTTTTGGGAATCCTGGGATGGGAAGGAGCATATTTTTCACATGGGGGGAACATGATTCATTCTTACAATAATGGTGGACTCTGTAGATTGTATTAGTGATTCCAATTTTTCATTTCTCCCTGTATTCATCCTCCTTGTATGTAAATTTTAAGTACCCTCCCACTCTGATTCTGGGCTTGTTCATGTGACTTTCTTTGGCCAATATATGAGGTTGAAATGACACCATGCCACTCTGAGTTCAGACTTTTAGAGATTTTTGCAGGATCCCTTTGCACTCTTTTGTCTCTGTCATCACTATGAGAAGGTCATGCCCAGGTTAGTTCACTGGTTCTAGCAGAAGGATCAGAGTCACATGGTGCAGAGCCAACCTGAAGATACATGAATGAGCTAGCCAACTACAGATGAGTGAGCAAGTCCAGCCGAGATCAGCCATGTCCAGCTTAGATCAGAAGAACCCCTCAGACGTGTAAAAATAGCATGTTTATTATGGTATGTTATTGGGTTTTGTGGTTGATTGTTCTGCAGCGGTTTTGTGGAAATAGCCAATTGACTAAAAAAAAGTTTGCTGAGAGTTTAGAATAATCTTTTTATACATTCCAAGAAAACTAACTAATTGTAAACCTTAATTCATTCGTACTATAAAACTGCCAAATTTGTGAGGTTGGAAAGTACTCTTGCTCCCAATTTTCTTTTTCTATTGATTTGCTGCTGGACTTGAAATTCTACCATTTGTGTTACGGCACTGCATTTCCTATAGTCGTCTATTAAAAGATGAATGTCACATGGAAAGAGCAACATATTAAGCCATGCTTAGCAAGTATTACCATCCATTTATAAGCTAACCTGGTTGGAAGAAGGGACATGCAGAGTTAGTATGTCAGGAGGAGTCCAGCACAGTGTGGAGAGGTGGTCAGAAGCTAAAATGAACATTGCTACTGCACAATTTCATGTTAAGATCTACCCTGTCTTAAAGGGTTAATTTATTGAATCGGATAATACTATATTTGGAAGGGTCATTAATATCATATAATCTAACCCCCTTATTTTATATATAATGAACTGAATTCCAGTGACATATAAAACCCTGTTAAGAGACAACCAAACCCACTGATGCACTTTGAAGTATGTTCAGTTAGTGGTTTGGAGTTGAACCACATCCACTTTCCTCTCAGTCTTCTGAGATATGGCTGAGACATAAAATTGTAGTATTTATATTTTCTCCCACTGAATTTTACTCTTTCATTTCTTTCTTGGAAACTTTGCCAGTGTTTTCTTTCTCAGTTGTTCAACAGCCTATATTAGCTGCAAGGCAGTGGTGTACACTTACTAGCTCAGATCAGATGCTATATTCAGTAAGTTTATGGTATGGGTTATGAGGTCCTGCGCCTTAGCTGATCACCCAGACAAAATGTCCTCCTGGCATGGATCCCTTGACCTGTACTATATCTGCTGTCTTTGGCCTAAGATTAGGTTAAGGGTGTTCATTATGTTTTTTGAGATCCTTTCCTGAGGGTATATTTCAAATGACTGAACTGTGTTCAAATATAGGAAAAACGAATCATTACAAAATAGATACTTCTCCCTCCCCCAACAAATTCTGCTTCATTTTCTGTTTAAGGTAACATTAAGGGGGTGGGCCACGGCGGCTCAGCAGACAGAGCTCTCGCCCGCCTTGCCAGAGACCCGGGCTTGATTCCCAGTGCCTGCCTATGCAAAGAAAAAAGATAACATTAAGGAACAATCACATCTTACTTTTATCGGCTTTCCAGCCTTCAGGTGAGGTTCCTTTCCTTGAATAATGCACACACCAGAGCAGTAGGGACTTCATCCATGGTCCATTCATTGTTAAGCTCCATGGGCATTAAGACTATTCCCTTGGTGGCAAATTGAGCTGCCTCCCTCTTTTGAAGCTAAGATGATATACAATGATGACATTAAATGAAAACATTTACTTTCTCATTTGGCTGGAGAAACGGGCTTCATTTTTCTTAAATAAAATAATTGCAAGGTAGCAAGTATGCACAAATTCATATGGTACTAGAGAGAGTAAGATGCAAAGAATGAACGTTGCTCATATTTCCCCCCCGCATTTTCATAATTTGTGGGAATAGGCCAGCCTAAGCCATGTGGCATCACACTCTCAAGTCTCATGTTTTTCATGTCCGCCTGTTCCCAAATGAAGCTTTGTCATATAGTTTCAGTAGGTTGAAACAGATTGTCTAAAACCTCCCAGATATATCATTTTCCCATATTATCTTCATAATCTAATCTAATTTAATTTATCAAGCATCTCTTATCCATTGCTTGAGTTCAATACTTGTCTAGTCTAGTGTGAAGAATAGTAGCTCTGGCATAATTTAATGGTAACTGATGTTTAATGATGTTACATAAGAAGCATTTTTTGTGTGTGTGCAATTAGGGAATTTGTTTTTTCCTAGTCTCCAGTTAGGATGTGACTACCCATTAAAGTACTGACATAGCAGAGAACACAGAAAACAGTTTTATGTTTAAAGAAATGTACTTCAGACAGACAGAAAGACCCATGCCATTCTGATAGTAGCAAGTAAAGTAAGCATCTCATATTTACTGGGCATAATGGAGAAAAGTAAAACATTTGTAGGGATAATATTTAAAAAGAATTTTATGAATCTGTAGGTTAAAAGACTAAGAAATATGACTCAGAGTTTTATTCCCCCCCCCCAAAAGACTAAGAAATATGGAAAAAGAGTTGTAGGGAATGTGAAACAAAAAAGAAATGGGCTCCCATAAAATACCACTGTGAAAACACTTGGTGAGCATAGAGGGTGATGAGTAGAATCAGGAAAACATGGGTGAACAAATGTCCATGCTATACCAGCACAGAGACAAGCCACATAACTCATTATTGGATCCATAATGAGAAGGAACTTGAAATCGATGGTGTTCTCATTATGATTATGATCATCCACATCATATGGTCCTGTTGATTTATTCAATACTTAGTAACAAGTCAGGCTCTGTGCTGTGACTCATGTACTTAGTTTATGCAATTTTTCAAAGAACTTTATGAGCTAGGTCCTCTTTTGCTGATTTTATACATGAAGAAACTAGAGAACTGCTATGTAGTAGACCCATTACTAAACTAGATTCTCTTCTGTTTCTAAGACTTTAATCATCATACTACATGGATTTACCCACTAAATACTGTATATACATTTTCCACTTTTGAATTTTGATTCATCTTTCCCAGCAAATATTTTTGTCATCTTCTGATTTTAAAGTTAAATATGTCACCCTACTATATTTATGTATGGATATCCATAGTGAATTGACCCTTTCTGCCCTCTGCACTCAAAATTTTGGTAACCAGAGCTGATATAAACAGCTTATTTTACAGAACACTCTGTTTATGAGGCTTAATTCTTTCTGGAAATGCTGCTAGCATAGTCTTTATTACAGTAATTTAAAGCCCTTTCCATCCATAGAAGAAACTACCAAGGCCAGCGTGTAAAATCAACAACAAAGGCATCTATTTCTTTGAAGCAATAGAAATGTCATTTAAGAAGAGAATACATAGAAAATCTTCACCACTTTCTCTTTACTGTCTCCTGAGCTGGTAAATTGTCATGACAGTGTTCCAGGTTCTCTGGAAAGTACTGGCTATCGCTTGCATTAAAGCATCTTGATGGGAGAATTCATACTGCATTAGTATGGCAGCCTGCCAGTCTGTCCTTTTCTGTTTAGAATGCTATAGCTAGGTTTTTGATCAGCATTTTCTTCAAAGGTTTTTTATCCTTCCTCTGAATAAAAAGAGGGAAAACTCCAAGTGTTTATTTCTTAGGCATGATTGTATTTTGTACATGATTTTGAATATATCATTGAAAAATTATTTTATTAGAGTGGTTATCTTTGGGTCTTCATGTTGAACCTATAGATGGCTGTCTTATAATTGATGTTTTCTGTTTTTTCTTCCTCTTTGTAATACTGCATGTTGCATCCAAAAAGCATAGAAAAAATATTTTTTCACTGCAGATTTTCCCTAAATAGATCTTTTTTCTCTTTGTATTTTGTAATACTAACGAAATTGTCCTTTTTCACTTTACTTGGTCAACTCATCTAGAATTCATCTTGTGGAAATAGATTTTGCTGCTTTTTTCTTGGTAAAATTCACAATATTCTTCATTATTTTTGAGGCATAATGAGGGGAACATAAAGGGATATGTAAATCAGTGGAAATTGAGATCACTATGAGTTTAAGTTTGGGTAAATCTAACTCTAGTCTTCCCAAAGGCAACATTTGAGTTTGTCCCACTTAACACCTATGAATCTATAATATTTTATGCTTTTTATGTGTATATATATGCATATGCATTTATATTTTAAAGTAGAATTTTCATAATTTGACGTTAGCATCCTCCCTTCTCAGATTTTTTTTCTCCAGGGGCTTGGGGGCTTCCTGAAAACAGTAGGAATAACTTAGAATAATAATAAATCATGGTGCTCTAGTCAAAGTCTTGTTGGATGAAAGAGACAGAAACCTACTCTGACTTACTCAAATTAATGAGGGGATTGGGCCAAATGATACAGAAACCTCACTGAAACAAAATACATATAGCATTTCATACAAATTGTGCCTGAGGACCGTCATGCATCATTACCAAGGCAATTACTCTTCCCATGTTTCTCATTCTTTCTGGTGCCATATGATCTCAGGTATCTGCCTCTCTCTTTACTTTGTTTTACCCTCTTTTTCAGAAAAGTAGCATCCTCTATTTACACATTTTTCTACACGAAATAGGGAGCTCAGTTAGAGTCCAAATGGCCTTTTAGCTCAATTACATTCCACCCACTAAGTACAGTTGGGATATCTCTTAATTCTTGAGAAAGTATTTTGATTGGGCACTAGTTAGATTGCCCAGACTTGGGTCAAGGCTTAGCCTACTATACCCCAGAATGTGTTTTTCTGGACTATCTCTTTTGGGATTGTGGGCAAGGCAGGCCTGTTTTCTGACAAGAAGCAATAGGAACATAGTGGTAAATGGTTTTAACAAGGCCAATCTTTTGACAGACCTGGAATCATTCTTATTTAATCTATGAATAGAGTTTACTGTGTTCATTAAAAAAAAAATGCTTCATCATATCTTTAATTCAGTTGACTCTTGCACATTTTAGGGCCCTTCCGTTTCATCAAAAGCACTTTCTTGGATCTTTGCCTTATTCCCACTCCTATTCTCTACTTAGGTTCTGCCTGACTCCTGGCTCTCAGTTTTTTCTCCGATATAGATACCACTGTATACTGTTAGGGTAGAAACCTAATCTGTTGGCTTTGTTGGACCCTTGACATCTCTCCGGACTATCCTTCTGCTTCATTTCCCATGCCTTGAGTAGGTTATCCTGCTTTAAATCAGATTTCTAGATCCAAATTCCAGAATTAAGTTGTTTGGTGAGTATGTGGGGTCCCTTTGAAGTGCCATTTAAATGTTTAGCTTACTTATGTGATTTTCCAATTTCTGACTAACTACATGAAAACTTTTTCCTGGAAGATGATTTAGTTTCTTATAACTTATTGGTTATGTCTAAAAGGTAGGAGATATATTTTCTAAAACATGAAAGGAAACTAAATCACCATTTTGACAGGTAGGAAGTAAATAGGACTATAATGGGGGAAAAATCTAACTTAACAAAAACCTTGTTGGAAGGGTATCTTAACCAGGAGGACATCTTTTCAGGCTAAAGATGTCAGTTAAATGCACTTATAAACTCCTCATGCTCAGCAGGAATGTCAGGTCTCAGAAAAAGAACTTTACATATAAAAGGGGCTTTTTGGCCTGGGGGCCCCTCAGCTTCTTTTGGCAGAACCAGATGTGGCTGTAAGATGAGTGATCACCAGACATGCTGGTGCCACACCCACCAGAAAGCAAATGAAGCAAGACCAGATACGCCTATAAGATAAACAACATAGGCATGCAGTCAAGGCCTGTTACTGTTTGATAACCTTGATGGTACATGAAGCTGCACATCAAAGCAGAGCAGTGTGCCAGAACTCCAGCAACCAGTCAGATCATAAGTCAACAAGCTCCCATCCAATCAAGGAGCAGAACATCACCTAGCGGGCATTCTCCCCTCCTGGCAGGGTTTTCTCTTTAAAAAAATGCAACTTTCAGAAAGAGAGTCGGAGCCATTTCTTTTCCTCTCACTGGCTCCCACCTGCTTTCTCCCTGCTTTCCCTATTCAATAAATCTGTTATGCTTTGAAAAAAACTCCTCATGTTTAGAGTTTTGACATTTTTTATTGGCTAACTTTGAGGGATATATACAACTCTTGTTTGAGGTACAGAGAAGCCACTCACTTTGAGAGGATACCGTAGGCTTCTTTGTGGATTCACCATTGGTCTTTCCACCCAAGGAGGGTTTAATGATCAATCTGAGACCCTTAAGAGCAACATCAAAGTGCCGATGCTCGTCCTCTCCTGCATGAGGTCTATGCCCTGACACAGGATGTTGGGTCACATCCTAACTCCAAAATAGAGAATTCAATTTCTACAGCGCCCCAAATGAATCAGTTTACCAGTCTTCAAAGTCAGAGAATTATGAGCAGAATAGTTTAAGGAGGTTCCAGTCTTCAGCTGTCCTCCACAAAATGGACTCACTTTGGGGACTGATGTGAGCAACAATAAGACAGATGTCTCCTCTACATTCCTTAGGTTATTTTCTGCTTGTGCAGAAAGAACTTGGGAGGAACGGGGTGGGCAGGGCATGAGGAAGAACATAAAACTAAGTCGCTCTGTTGCCTTTGGCAAGCCATTTGGTCTCTTTGGAGCTCCATTTCCTAAGTAAAACCAGGGTTGAGTGGGATTAACAGTTCCTAGCTTTGGCAGTGGGAGGTTTGGGGGTATTGTGATTATTTGCAAAGACTATCATAAATAATTTGTCAAAATTACATTTTAAACAGTGACTTCTTAAGTGAAGTCAATACTGTTCATACATTATCCTTTTTATTTGCTTGCATTAAGGTATGCTTTCATGAGTAAAAGAAAACTGTAGAGACAATTACTAGTGGGCCAGGAATCAGATAACCTGTGAACATCCTAAGCGTGTGTGTGTGTTGCCAGGGGAGAGGGGGTAAGACATGGCATACCAGATGGTCACTCCAGTGCTGAAATGCAAAGATTCTAAGGAGAAAAGGAGACATGGGCATAATCAACAGTTCTGTCTTTTTTTTTCCCTCTAGATAAGCACATTACTTAAGGGAGAAACAAAACACATTGTTTTAAGGCCTTCTGAGAATTTGAAAGCACATATAAGCTTATAAAAGAAAGCAATTTATAACCTAACTTGTCCATTTTCAAGGAAGCAAGTTTGCAGCTTCCTTTTACAACAAGAGAAAAGATGAAAAATTGATAATTTTCTGTTTCATTTGGCCTACCATTTTACCTCTATGGGCCTCAGATGCCTCATTTGTAAAAAAAAAAAGAATTCACATTAAGTTAATCTCTAAAATTTTAGGACTACAGTATCGGTACTCTCTTTCAGGAACGTAGGACCTTCATATAATTTAAATGCCAAAGTTCTTTCTTTTTTACTAGTGAATCCAAAGAGGATAGAATTGCTTCACAGAGCCCTAACTACTCTATAAATTTGATTATTTTTCACTATAGAAAAGTGAAAATGAGTATAGTGGGAGCAGTAGCTTAAAAATATGGTCAATACCAACCTACATTCATGAAATCTCCTCCAAATCTTAGGGATGGCAATAAAAATCTATAAAAAGGGTGGCTAAAAATAAATTGGACTCTGTTACTGAATTGGCATATAAAAGCACTTTATATTATCTTTTCAGGCACAAGTCGAAATCTTGGCTTATTTAATTTTTAAATATGTCAGAAATTGCCCTTTTAAAACTGCAAAACATTCAGCTCTTCTGCTTTGTAGGTCACTTTGGGCACCATTCATATCTGGTGCTGAGATTTGTCTAATTGTACTTGGCTCTTCATCTTTTCCAGGATGAATCATGAATCCTAAATAAGATCAATAACATCAACAGCAAGTGGGGGCCACCTGGTTCTTCAGAGGTATAGCTAATGTGAATATTTGCTTCAGTGTCTACTTTTATGGAAACATGCTTGCCTCTTGGATAATCAATTATCCAAATAGGTAGTTGAGGACATAATTTCCTCTGACTTCCGAATTGGTTTTTGGGAGTCCTTCATTTGGTCTTTGGAGCCCAAATATAGAGCTTATAGAGCTGTTTTGTAGGTCGTTATTTAAATGATCTCAGGTAACTGGGATCTTCCCTATTTTAAAGTTTTCCAGAGAAGGCATTTCCTTTAAGATCCATTCCAATGCTAAAACGCCCACTTTTGGGATTTATTATCTAATATGGTAGATTAAATGGAATTTCTTCTCTTTGTACTTAGAGAGGATGGTGAGTAGCATTTCAAACTCCTTAAGGAATTTGGAGGAATGACTTTCGGAGGGGACGGTGGGGCTTGCCGGGGGGGTGCTGCAGGGAGGTAGCTCCAGAGCTGGAAGCCGCGGCCTGGGTTCCTCCGAAGGACAATTCCTCCCTGCCATCGAAACCAGCACGCCAAGCCTCCGGGAATTGTAACTCCCAGGTCGTTACCCATCTTCTCTCCCCATCTTCAATGAACGCGCCCACGAGAGCTTTCCGTGGACCCCGCGGAGCGGACTCTCCACCACGATGCGCGCGCCCCCTAGTGCCCGCGGGGTTCAGTGCCCGCAGCCGTCCGCCGAGGGCCTCTGACAGGTCCCTGGCAAAACCTGTCCAACAGCAATGGCGTGGCCGCCACCAACAAGCTCATGCTGTCCAGTAACCAGGCCTCCACAGTCATGAACGTCTCAGTGGAGGTGGGGAACGCCCTCTACGAGGATATTCAGTACGTGTAGGTGCCTGGGGCTCCGCAGCCTGCTCGCGCCTCTAGGACTTCAGCGACCCCATCGCTGACCAGGTCCACAGGGTGGAGAGGAGGCGGGCGGCGCTGCTCTGCGTCCAGTACCGCTCCAGGTCGCTGCGGGATGCCCGCATGCGAACCAAGTGGTGTGCGCCGGTGATCCCGCCCTTCAATGACTTTTGGGGGGCAGTCCCTTCACTACAAGTTCTAGCCGTTTGGGGAGAACACGGGGCTCGTGGTTACCTTCCCTCATGGATGTAATCTCTGACGTCTATGATAGGAGGTCGGTTTGATGATTGCACTGTGAGCCGGCCCAGCTAGCCCTCTCATCGCGCTCAGAGGCTCAGATCTGCCGTTGAAACTACGCAAAGATCTGAACTTGAACATTCTACTTTTTTGTTGACACAGATGATATCTTTTAGAAGGGCAAGAAGAAAAGGGAGGGTTGCTACAGTTTTTAAGCTTATAAAGAATTAAACTCTTTAAATAATAAAACTCACTAAATGTGAATGATGGAAGTAAATTTCCTCCTCTGTGAGTGGCAGGTTATGGCTGCTAAGTCCTGGCCAGGGCAGCCAGTGAGGCAGGCCTGGAAACCTGCAGTCCTCCCCCAGGCCAACTAACCCAGGAGCAAGTCTGCTAGAATCCCACCTCATTCTCTCATGCCCAAGGCCAGAGCCTTAGGCATCATAGCACCTCCCGAGTTTCTCACAGTAAATGCTAACCTACTCTCTAAGTGTCCTTCAAGCTGTGCTGTGCTCCAACCATAGCAGCCCAACTCTGGTTCTCTTCCTTGAATTTCTGTGTAAGACAGTTTTCGAATAAAGCATCCCACTATATCAAATAAAAAAGATAATTTTTTGGGGTGCTACTGTAGATGGCAAGGCCCCCACCAACCAGCCTTTGATGAAAGGTGGCATCAGTACCCTTCTCCCTGCCCATCAGACCTCAGGGGTTTAGCTCATGCACCTTGGCTAAGAAGATCAGAGCTGTAGCTGGGGACCCAGCTCTGTTCTCACCTCTCTATGTGGCCTGGGGCCTCTTGGAAGTTTAGCTTCCTTACCTGTCAAAGCAATGCCAGTCCTTCTGTCACAGGGTTGTTGTAAGGATTAAAAGATTACTTAGCACAGTGTATGCCATGTGGTACATGCTTAGTATAAATGGCAGCTCTTGTTATTAGCCCTACTGGTCAGGGGTCAGCATAATCATCCTCATAACAGTATTTCTCCCATCTGTGCACAGCTCTTTATTATTTACAGATTTCCCAAACATTATCCTGTGTGTAAAAAAAAAATGTTTTAAGGTCCTTTCAGATCCTACTCAGGGAAGACCTAGATTAGGAAGCCTTTTCACAGTTCCCTTTGCGTTTAATCTATGAGCAACTGAGGGGTTGTGAAGCCAGAAACACAACTGCAACCCACCCCTATCCCCCACACTTGATTCAGAATCACTGCCTCGTTTTGGCCAACCCCGGGGATCTATGGGACATTTACCAAAGGTGCAAAGGAATGAGTTCCACAGGTAGACCCTGGAATCTAAGCTTGTCTGAACTCCCCAGGTACCTGGGATCTGGCTTGAGAACTGTTAGTCTAATCTAGACTTTTTTAGACAATAAGACAAACAAAAGCACAACTGCTCCATTAATATAAAGCTGTGGATCCAAAGCCTAGAGGCAGCTGGATGTCCTTTTACTCCAAACCTACCCCCACCCCCACTTCCACAGAGGGATGTCCAGGGGTGCATTTTGGGAGAAAAAAAGGAAAGAAGATCACTGCTCTAGACCAACCTTCTTGTTTCATAGAGGGAAAAATAGGTCTACAGGACACAAGAGCTGGTGTGGCAGAGCCCCACAAAGCCTTTTTTGGCAGAAACTCAAATGGGAAATTTCTTTTAAAGCACTTTTTACATACATACACACATATATATATATATATATATATATATATATATATATTCATGTTTTTAAATTTATGAATTAACATACCCTAATAGTAACTTTTTTGCATTTTCCAGTCTCTCGTAAATTTAATCATGGTTGATGTACTGACCTCTGGAGACTGGCCTCTTTCATTTGTCACACTGTCTTTTGAGAGTCATCTATGTTATTGCTTTTTATGGCTGGGTGGTTCTCCAGTGTATGGATGTACCATAGGTTGTTTTACTTTCACCCACTGAAGGACGTTTGGGTTGTTTCAGGTTTTTGTGATTTTTAAATAAATCTGGTATAAACATTTCTATAAAAATTCAATGCATGCCAGTATTCATTTGCAAAAAATATGTGGCAGTTTATTTCTAAATATTTTAAATAAGAACTCCAAAAATTTTTTGAGAATGGTTGTATTCAAGGTGAGTCAAATGTTTTAATCTACAATAGCTGAGTTTGATGTACCATTCATAGGGCTATATTCATGGGCTTAGAAGGGCCCTGTGCATGCTTTAATGCTCTGCTGTAGCTGTCTTGAAAGTTTGCACTGGGCTGTGTAAATTACGTAGTTAAATTAATAATCATAATAAATGGGAACTTTTCAATCTGGTGCTCTTTCTCCCAGTCTCTTGGGTATTTGGATATCAAGTTTTTCCTTCTTCTTTCTTATAAATGTCATTAGAATATTTTATTAAAAAGGTACAGACCCCATGCCTTTTTTAAAACAAAGTATAGGTGAGAAAATTAAGGACATCTGTTTTCCCCTACCTGGAATATAAGTTCTAGTTATTGGGACTTCTGAGGTTGTGTCTGGTCCAAGGAGTCTAGTGATCCCCAGCTGATAAGGATTATTAAGATATGAGACGAATACTTTTTAGGAAGGACACCAGCAGCAAGCTGTCCTTCCTTTTAAGTTTCATCTATCTCTCCACCATGTTTGCAGATGGTTACAGTGTTATATAATTTTCCAAGTTAATATTTTATAGATTATAAATCTTGAAATTCTCTTTCTTTGAGTCCAATTTGTCTAATATATTACAGTATATTCATAGTGTAATATATTAGTTTTCTAGGTGGCTGTAACAAATCACCACAAACTTGGTGGCTTAAAAGAACAGAAATGTATTATCTTCACACTTTTGGAGGCCAGAAGTCTGAAATCAAGATATCAGCAGGTTAGTTCCTTCTGGAGGCTTTGAAGGACAATCCATTCCATGTCTCTCTCCTAGATTTGGTGGCTGCTAGCCACCATTTGTGTTCCTTGGCTTGCAGATGGATCACTCCAATCTCTGCCTCTGTCTTTACATGACCATCTGCCCTATGTGTCTGTGTGTTCTTTTCTTCTGTCTGTCTTCTCTTTTTATTATTTACTTACTGCATGAGCCAGGAAATGAACACTGGTCTCCCACATGGCAGGCAAGCATTCTATCACTGAAACACACTGAACCACCTGTGTACCCTGTCTTGACTTACAAGAACATCAGTCATTGGATTTAGGGCCCACCTGGCTAATCCAGGATAGCTTCATGTCATGATCTTTAAATTAATTACATCTTCTTTTTCCTTTGTTATGCATAGGCACCCCAGTCATTAGGTGGAGGTGAATTAAATGGCCCCAGATGTTGTGATTTTGCAGCCAGCAAGATATAAGACGAAAATGGATTGTCTGGAGGTGCTTGCATAGAGAATCAGTCCTTCTATTTACTCATTTCCATTTTAATCTAAGAAGTATGTGGGAAACTTGTTGATATCCTTAAAGAGTTTGAGCCCCCTGCTTATGTGGCTTCTGAATCAGGGGGGAATACTTAAAATTCACAAAAAGAAAGTCATAAACAAAAGCAAATATGACAGGGAAGAAATATACTAAAAATATTTGAAACTATGCCTTTAGACGGTGTCAAAAACAAATCCAGCCTTAGGTAAGGAAAAACTGTATTTGAAAAGTCTTGCAACAGGGCATGGGGGACTACTGCAATGGGGGAAGGAAATGCTTGCTATAGGGACAACACTCCGACTATAATATCCTTATATGTCTCAAGGGTCAGGCAGAAAGGGCTTTTCTTTTATAGGGAGGAGAGACCAATGCGCAAAAGAACTCGGCGTGTGGAGTGGGATGAGGAGCTGTCATGACTGGACAACTGAGCAGCAAATGTCTTTCTTTTTGTTTAGATGATTCTCAGGAGGGCCTGTAAGGAGATGTTATTCTGAGTTTCAATGCTTGCTTACATTTAAGTGTGGGCCAAAATTCAGGGTTTGAGGAAAGGAGAAAAGCCTGACTAAAGTTTGGTCAAAGAAAGTTAGCAGGCATTTTGTCCAGATCGGTCTGTAGGGATGAACAGCTCTGTTAATCATTTATGAGACAAAGGATGGAAATTTGGATAATCTGTGTCTGTCCTTGTTGTGGGTAAACAAAGGTGTTCATTCGTGAATCTTATCTTAGTTATTTGAGGAAAGATGTTTCTTTGTAATTAGCCTTTTACAGAATACAAAATGGTGGGGGTGAATGTCTGTCTTTTTTTTTTTAATTTTTTTAATTTAATTTTTTTAAATACCAAAAAACACCAAACAAAAGCAAACATTCCTATTTTGATCATTCCATTCTACATATATAATCAGTAATTCACAATACCATCACATAGTTGCATATTCATCATCATGATCATTTCTTGGAACATTTGCATCAATTCAGAAAAAGAAGTAAAAAGAAAACAGAAGAAAAAAAGTATACGTACCATACCCCTTACCCCTCCCTTTCATTGATCACTAGCATTTCAAACTAAAGTTATTTTAACATTTGTCCCCCCATTATTTATTTTTATTCCATATGTTCTACTCGTCTGTTGACAAGGTAGATAAAAGGAGCATCAGACACAAGGTTTTCACAATCACACAGTCACATTGTGAAAGCTATATCATTATACAATCATCTTCAAGAAACATGGCTACTGGAACACAGCTCTACATTTTCAGGCAGTTCCCTCCAGCCTCTCCATTACATCTTGA
>PVIY010015519.1:33868-53756 GCA_004026745.1 Myrmecophaga tridactyla | reverse complement strand
CTTTATTGACCCTCTGTCTAGATGTTCTGTCCATTGATGAGAGTGGGGAATTGAAGTCTCCAACTATTATGGTAGATGTGTCTATTTCCCTTTTCAGTGTTTGCAGTGTTTGCCTCACGTATTTTGGGGCATTCTGGTTCAGTGCATAAATATTTATGATTGTTATGTCTTCTTGTTGAATTGTTCCTTTTATTAGTACGTAGTATCCTTCTTTGTCTCTTTTAACTGTTTTACATCTGAAGTCTAATTTGTTGGATATTAGTATAGCTACTCCTGCTCTTTTCTGGTTGTTATTTGCATGAAATATCTTTTCCCAACCTTTCACTTTCAACCTATGTTTATCTTTGTGTCTAAGATGTGTTTCCTGTGTGGGGCCATTCTTGAGAGAGAATGTAATTAGCCCAAGGTCGGGTATCTCCCCTTTTCCATTCAGCTTTAGCCATTTGGCTTTAGCCATTAGCACTCAGCCGGGACTCTGGGAGGATGTTTGTCAAAGAGGAGGGGCAGCTTGTGGGCAAGAAGGGAATATGGGAGTGGGAAGGAGCCAACAGTTATTTCCAATACCAGGTCCTGGTGACCTGAATTATATTAAGTAAGACATTAAAAGGAAGATAGAACATGAAGGTAATACTTTTTAAATTGTCTTAAATATCCTTAATTTAATCATGAAGAAATGCAGGTAAACCCAAAGTAAGAAACATTTAACAAACAACTGGCCTGGACTCAAAAAAAAAAAAAAAAGTCAGTGTCATTAAAGACAGTGAAAAGCCAAGGAATGGTCCCATATTAAAGACAACTAAAGGGATATGACCACTGAATACAGTGCAGGATCCTGTAACAGGAGGAAATTTGCTATGAAAGATGTGTGATAGATGATGGGTTTGCACGCAATCTGTAAGTTAAGTAATAGTGTTGTATCAACATTAAATTTCCTGTATTTGATATTGCACTGTGATTATCGGAACTCCTTTCTTGATGATATTGGTGACCAATCAATCTTTACTAATGGTGGATTCTGGAATATTGTCTCACTTGAGGCATCTAAGCAGGAAAAGGAGGAAATGACAGTTTTCAGGATCTTGTAAAAATGCTAAGGGGCGTGTGAACTAAAACGCCCCCTTGTGGTGAGTGCGCTCTTCATTCTTGGAACTGACCTCACAGAATCTGAAACTTTTATTCAGTCATTCCACAAATGTTTATCAAAGCCTATTATGTACCAGGCATGGTGCTAAATATTGAGGATACATAAACTCCTCAGGCACACAGAGGAATATGGAGTCACAGACTGAAGGAGCTTTATTAAATAGATCAAGAACCTCCAAAACTTAGCATGAAACAAAAGGAATTTTCCAGTATTTTGGTTCATACTGAATTTTGAGCAGCCCTCCCATGTGCTGTTGGGCATTTCCTATCCTCTACAAGATTGCCTGGGTCCTTGATTGCTTCATCACTTTTTACAGCTGGTAGTAATAATACTACTAGCCACTTCTTTTTTTTTTTTTTTTTTTTTTTCTTCCTTTTTCGCATGGGCAGGCACCGGGAATCGAACCCAGGTCTCCGGCATGGCACTCCGGCATGGCAGGCGAGAAGTGTGCCTGCTGAGCCACCGTGGCCCGCCCAAGCCACTTCTTATCTGTGATTTAAAATGACTTTTAAGAGTTACATTTGAGAAAGTGTGTGATTGCCATAATTCAGGCCCACCTGTCTGGATACCATGTGTTATTTGGAGCCCCAGGGGAGCTCACAGACCCTACCATTTGCCAGTGGCAGATGGAGACTGCTGCTCCCCCTGCCTACCCATGAGTTGGCTCACAGCAGCAGCCTGAGTTTCCAGCGGCAGATAGCCAGATCAAAGGGAGTGGAGTGAGGGCCTTGTCTGATGCTTGTCCAGCTCCCCTCAAGGTGGAGGCACCGAGCAGGCACGCAGTGAGATGCAGAGGAGGAAGGCAGTAATGATGGGAGAGAGGAGGAAGGCTGGTTTACCCAACCATGTTGACCACACAGGGTTGCACAGAGTCACCCAACCCATCTAATGGGCTGTTTGAAAAGGAAGAGGACGGTTTGTTTTAACAAACTGACATAGTTCTAATATTTAGGAAAAGGAGAAATGAGTTAAATAACAGTAGAAATATCTGTAAAATAGAAGATATATTTCTAAATATTGGATGTAGTTTTTTTTTGCAAATTAGCATAAAGTTTTTATTCAAAGACAATATCATTGTTGAGACAAAATTTTCTGAGCATACAGTTCACTTTCTACGTGAGGTGCTTTGCTGGTCCCCCATTTGAGTTCAAGAAATTTGTGTTATAGACCCCAAGGTGTATGACATACACTGTATTTATTTTTCTTAAATTGTCAATTATCTTTTAAAAAATAGTTTTATTGAGATATAATTCATATACCATACAATTCACTCATTTAGAGTGTACAATTAAATGTTTTTAAATAAATGAATGGTTTAAACAGGAGAGCTGTGCAACATCAGCATAATCAATTTTAGAACATTTTCATCGTCATACACTGACTAACCCTCTAAGTCCTAGGCACAATTAATCTGCTTTCTGTGACTTTAGATTTGCCTAAATTCTGAACATTTCATATGAATGGAACCATGTAATACATGCTTTTATGTGACTAGCCTCTTTAACTTGATATGTTTTCAATATTCATTCATGTAGTAGGGCTTTTTAAAAAAATATTTTTGATAAATCTTAACACAAACATTCCATACATGGTGTACAATCAGTGGCTCACAATAGCATCACATGGTTGTGTATTCACCACCATGATCATCTTTTAGAACATTTGCATCACTGCGTAAAAAGAAACAAAAAGAAAAAACTCATACATGAGCCATACTCCTTACCCCTCCCTCTCATTGACCCTAATATTTCCATCTACCCAATTTATTTTAATCTTCCCCCCCCCATTATTTTTTTACTTTTTATCCATATTTCTTAGTCATCTGTCCATACCCTAGATAAAAGGAACATCAGACAGGTATAAATTTTTTAATGTTTTATTAAATAAAATTTCAAACATAAAAATGGACAAAACAGTACCATGACCCCATGTATCATCATCCATCTTTAATAACGAACTCTTTGCCAGTCTCGTTTCATCCATATCCCTATTCCTTCCCATCCCCTTGGTTATTTTGACATTATGGCATTTCGGGGGTAATTTTAATTGTTGATAACCATCCTTTTTTCCACTTTGGAAGGGTAGAGCGCTAATTGTGATTTTTGTTTGTTTTTTGCTTCTTTGCCTTCTCTTTTCCCACCTCGGGAAGGCAGCATAGTGTAGAGATTCAGAGCACGGCTCTGGAGCCAGAGCACCTGGGTTAGAATTCAGACTCTGCCTACTACTAGTTGTGTGACATAGGCAAGTTGGTCAACCTCTCTGAACCTCCATTTTCCCACCTGTAAAATGGCGAAAATAATAGTCATAAGCATGAAAATGTCAGCCATTCCCATCATTATTATGTGTGATGTTTGCGTGCTTATTATGACTAACAAGCTATTTTCACATAAAGAGCCCCCAGATGACTGTAATGTGTGGTCTAGAGTCCAGGTGATTCAATCATCAGTCCCATATTGACTTGGGTTTTTCAGAAACCTCCCAGAAGGGCTGGAGAAGGTGGATTTGGTAAATCCCACCCTGCACCCCAGCAACCAGAGCAGATTTCACATCCAGCTTTGTGTGTAAGGTGGTGTTTTGTTTTTATATATAGAAAAATCCCCGAACTAAAAAAATAAATGTTTGCAAACTACTATGCATGTGTCATATCCCAGGCACTGTCCCAAGTGCAGGGAATAAAATAGTAACATAAACAGGTACTTTTTGATTGCAAAGGGATTTACCCAGTGAAAATATTTGGATGTTGTATCCATTCTGTTCTGCCATAGTGTATTAAGTAACAAATAAGGGCACAATCTGAGTGGCATGCCAAAGGGGCATAGCTAAGACATCTGTGGGTTTGCTGGGGGTTGACTGATCTTAGATGGGCCTGTGGGCAGTCAGCTGACATGGCCTGGCTCCATGTCTCTCCTCTTCCTAATGGGCCCAGTGGGCTTGGAGGGGCATGTTCTTCTCATGGTGAAATGGTGCCATCCCCACTGCACAAGTGGACTTCAGGCCTCTGCTGTGTTGTGTCTATTAAACTCTCATTGGCCAAAGCAAGTCACGTGCCTGAGCCCAAAGTCAAGAGGTGGAGAAATAAACCCCTCCTAATCGAAGTCTAAATTGTTATTATTGGATAATATTTACCACATATATACACACAGACATTGAGTTTATAAGGGTTTATGGTGGCAAAAAAAAATGGGAATGATCTTAGATATTAAACAAAAAGATAAAATATAATACATGTACATAATAAAATACTATGCAGCCACGACAAATGATAAAGAAAGAATATGTCATTGTAAATTATTGGTGGCACAAAACAGAACAATATGTATTTCTGTTGAGTTAGAGATATATTCTAAGTTAATGATTCTCTCTGAAATTAAAGATATTTTCATTTTCTATTTTTGCTACTATGTACTACATTTTCCATAATGAATATGTATTACCTTTCTGATAATGCTATTTTAGACTATATTAACTGTGAAAAGCTAATTTAAGATTAGAGACTAAATGAAAGTTAAGACTAGATTAAAAGTTAAGGTTAGAGACTAATTTTCTTTTTGTCAACCTTTCGATAGGCAGTAAAGTAATGGAGAACGGCCTTCTCTTCAAAGAACTTCTGCAGACTCCCAATTTTCGGATCACTGTGGTTGACGATGCAGACACAGTTGAACTTTGTGGTGCTCTTAAGGTAAAGTCAGCCTTGTTATTTCTCCTCATGGAGAGGAGTTAATCATGCAAGGCAAATGTTAGCGTTATTGAATCTAATCCTGAAGAATGGCCTCTGTGTTCTGTGCACTTATATCCGTGCAGAATAGTGAATTGAGAGCCTTGTTTATAACTTCCTGTCTTGCCAAAGCCTTTCCTGGGTGGTTTAAGTTCCTCTCTTACTCATCATTTGCTTTTTATTTGTTAACCTGGGAGAATCGTGGTGTTTTGTTCTTTAGGAAGTTGGTAGCATTAATATTTGGAAAGTGCTGGGAGTGACTGGACTGCACGGTTTTTACCCAAGAGGAAATTATTCTGTTCATTCACACATTTCTCCTCTTACCTTGAGCAGGAAAAGGAACTTGTTTGCTCTGAGTTATACTACTCTCTTGGTTTGGTTACCTGCCGGGTAAACATCCGATTAAAGAAGCACCATCTGTTGGCTGTAGTCTGAGAGGATTAAAGGCAGGGGTTCTGCACTCTGACCCCTGACTTGCTTGCCTTGCCTTTTAGAGCCTCGGTCGCCCTCCCCTGGTCCTTCATTCTGTCCTGTCTGTGGGAAACAGCCATTTGGGAACTGGGGTGGCAGCAGCTACCTAACCCTCCCTGCTTCCCTGGGAATCAGAGCTACTTTAGCTACCATCTTTTAAAAAAAAAAAAAAAAAAAAAAAAAAAAAAGAGCTCTCAATGTGAATACTCCCTTTTATTCATTTCTGAGTCAGCTTCTTTTTTGTAGCAAAAAGCCGCTTTTCAAGAATTTGTGCACCTAGGGAAGCATGTTAGACATTATACGCAATCTGGCAGTCACCCAACTTTGTCAGGTGAGAACTGCAAAGATGAAGGAGTCCACAGAATGCCTACCCATTCTTCCTAATAAATTGTACGTTTTTTTTCCTATTCAGAATTTAAACTGCTTTTAGAATTGATAGTGTGTGTGGTCATTTGTCCTTACACAATGAGACTTTTTAAACTTAAAGACAGCTCAAGGCTTGGGCTCCCAGCCAACACACGTCCATATTTCTGAATGCTTGTGTGGGGCACTCTTCACATAATTACATGCAGGCCCCAGTAAACATTTAAAACTGTGGCTTTGGCTCTTTGTTTATTTTTGTTGGTTGAGATTTTTATGTATTTTTAATAGTACTTCATTAAACTAATGACCGCTAGACAGCAGGGGGCATCATGAATGCCTAATTGCTCAGCACTGGTCTGTGCCGCTCCAAAGCTCGTTTTAAGTGCCTGGATGTTTTTGGCCATGGATAGAGAAGCTGTGAAATCCCGCCAGTAACAAAGGGTGCTGGGTGAGAAGAAAGAATCTAGATAGAGGGCTCTGGAAAAGCTTCTGCTAACGGGAACCCATGCTGGTCTTGGGTCTGAACTTAAAAGGACTTCTCATTTTTGCTGGCAGGAAGCCTGTAAGTGGATTTGTGCCTGCTACCATGATATAAAGTGGTTCATGAGGTGGGCACAGAGGTAGGTGGGGACCCAGAGCTAGTTATTATCCTTTCCCTGCTATCCTTTGAAACAGAATCAGTTACCTGTTAGTTTGCATTCCTGTTAGTTTGCATGAAAGCTGGGATTTTGAATACAAAGAAACAAACAGTTATTGAGTCTAACCATTGCATCATATAGAGGAGATCCAGAGCCAGAGAGAGTGACTGGAGCAGAGCAAGGATTGGCACAGTCAGGGTTTAAGGGCAGGTTGAGAGAATCTTAATCCCATGTTCTATTGGTTACAATATAGAATTGGACTTCTCCTTGGTTTGTCTCCAGGTTCTGTAAATAAAATGAAGCCTTCCTTTCTAATAGCCTGCCGAAGCAAAGAGGAATGCTTATATGTTTCTTTCATTAAATAAACAAGAGGGTTTTTTCCCCCATTATAAACATGGTGCACATTCACAGTTTCATATACACAAAGATGTAAAGAGGAAAGTGAGAATCACCAATAATCTCTACATTGTGAGGTAGCTGTCGCTGTTGGTGCTGTAAAGTCTTCCAAGTGTGCATATTCACATGTTCTCTTTTTAAGAACAAAAACTGCATCTTACTGTTCAAGTACTTTTGAGATGTACTTTCCCCCCTTTTTTATGTTAACAGCCTTTACTAATCTTCCCCCATGTTAACTGATAGAAAAATCTACCATATCTTCCTTTGTGCTCAAAAACACGAGAGCATTTACTTACCAGAGGGAAAAAAGAAAATTGTTCCATACAAGAGTGAAAAAGAAAATTCAGAGAAATCATGCACAGTCATTGTACCAGGGCATTTTACTATATGGGAATATTCTTTTCTTCAAATCAACTTTATTGCAGGATAATTTATGTACATTAAACTACATCCATTTAAATACAATTAAAGTTTAATTAAAATTATACTTGTATACCATGAAACCACCACCAGAATGCAGAATGTTTCTGTCCTCCCCAGAAGGTTTCTCAGACTGTCCCTTTGCAGTTCACCTCTGCCACCTCCAGTCCCAGGCAGCCACTAATCTGCTTTTGTACACTGTAGCTGGCATTTTCTAGAATTTTTGGTTTTTCCTTCTAGCTGCTCCAAGACACTGGAGACTAAAAGAAATATCAAAATAATGATACAGCAATCATAATTATTTGTTAAACTTTACCTTCTGTATTGAACTCCACATCACCTTTGATCTTTCTCCCAATCTTTAGGCGTATTTGGGCTATGCTGGTTCTAATTTTTCATGTTGAAAATGGCTGTCAATAATATGAGATAGAGGGATGGAACTAGTTGATGTTCTGGAGAGGCTGACCCTTCTGGGTTTCAGGGCTTACCTGACCTAGGAACCCATCTGAGGGTTGTAGGTTTCTGGAAAGTAATCATAGTACATGGAACCTTTTTAGAATTTCAGATAGAGCACTAGGTATTCTTTAAGATTTGGCAGGAATGGTTTTGGCTGGGATCTGGTAAACCATGATAAAGAGCAACATCTAGCTGAAGCTTGTGTAAGAGTAGCCTCTTGACTCTATTTGAACTCTCTCAGCCACTAATACCTTAATTGTTATAGTTCTCTTCCCCCTTTTGGTCAGGAAGGCATTGTCAATCCCAGGGTGCCAGGGCCAAGCTCATACCTGGGAGTTATATCCCACATTGCTTTTCCGTTTGTTTTAATGTAAATTTTAAGAGGTATTGCGTACACCAAAAATTATAAATGTATAGTGCAAACTGTGCTATTGTTTTAATTGTTTTGAAAAGCTACCTTTTAAAGGAAAGTTCCAGGAAGTCACAACATGACACTTTAGCTTCATCTCATTGGCCCGTTCTTAATTGTGTGACCACACCTAGCTGTAAGGGAGTCTGGGAAATAGCCTTCCTGGCCCCTGAAACCATAAATTGTATAATAATCAGGGGCTCTATTACTTTGGAAGAAAGGGAGAATAGATGGAAGATAAAACAGCAGCCTGTGGCACAGATGCATGGGCTTCCTTTGTAGGGCTGCTCTGTAGTGGGGTAACAACTTTTGGACATTTAGGTTTGCTCCAGGGCCTTGGTTTTTATAAAACATGCTGTGCTGTGCAGCCTCATTCCTAGGCTAATTAGGGCCACTGCTCTACGCATTAGCACCTTCATGCGAATAAGAACAAGGTCTGCACAGTCCAACAGTAGCTATTAGCCACATGTGGCTGTCTACATTTACATTTAAATTAAAACTAAATACAACTAAAATTCAGTTTCTGAGTTACAGTAGCCACATTTCAAAGACTCAGTTGCCACATGTGGCTTGTGGCTACCATATTGGATAGAGCACATATAAAATCTTTACGTCGTTGCAGAAAGTTCTATTGGACAGTGCTGCTCTAGTTAAGATAAAGCCTCATATCTGGCACTTGGCTTGTTGGGCCAAGTGTGGGCTTGAACTCTCGGCCAGACCACTGTAAGTGGGACCCAACCTGCAAATCATACTTGGTACCTTGCCTTTAGTAAGTCTAAACTCTGCAGACACAGTTTAAACCCTCTTGGACCAAATGCTTTGGAAGCTAGCTTAAGGAAGAGTCAGGTAGAACACTGGACTTAAAGAAAATAGTGAATACTGACTTGGGTTTCAGTGGGGGCAGTTCTTTCTAGGTGGAGAGATTGTTTGCATAGCCTTTTGGTAGCATGGGCTGGTTCTCAAGTTTTATGTTCTTTTTGTGGGAGTGGAAGGGGGGTTGTTACCTCATCCAGCCCATCCCAATTCAAACTTGCAAAGTTGCTCTTCAGGATGGATGGTTTGAATGGTTGCCTCCGAATATTGCCATAACTAGGGAAATAGGGAGTGTTTAAACATGTCTGTCTTCTGAAAACCATGATATTTTTAGCTCCAGAAGCAGATTTAAATGCACAGTGGATAATGATAACTTTCACAGCTGAGCAATCTCAGAGGACATCTGCTGCAATGCTATTCAAACACATTCTGACTGGCTCAGTGTATTTATTTTTTGACAGTGATAAGTGGTGTAGGGAGAGAGCGTGGATTTCAAGATCCATCATAAGACGATTAAACTGGGTCGGGGCCCAGAGTCCCCCTAGAAGAGGCAGTTTTCCCTGAATGGTTTTCTGCTTTCCTTGGTGGGGAGAGTAGAGTCTCGTGGAAGCAGTAAAAGGGTCACAGATGGGCTGAGGGGGTGGCTGGAACAGCAGCCTTGCCTGCTTGCCTGGCATCTCATTTACTAGTACCCTTTTCTCTAAATGCTGTGGCATGGGAACGGTTGAAAATATGCTTTGGTGCGCAGGACCCATCCAACAGGCCCTGCTAGGATGACTGCAGTGACAGACGCTGTCTCCTTTCCCTCTAGGCCTTGCTGTTGGTTGGGTATCAGCTCTTCCTCTTAGCACTTTGTCTTGACTATGAAGTGACCTCTCTGTGCCTTTTGCCTGCCGGCCTAGAGCAGCACAGTGGGTTCCACTCTCTGTTACCCTTAAATAGTTCATGCACACTCCGCTTCTCATGTCCTTTAATAGTGAGGGAGCGGGGGGCCTGGGCTGCCTGGGTTTGAAATCCAGCCCTGCTGCATCCTAACCTCATGACCCTGGACAAGCTCCTTTGCTGAGTGCCTGAGTCTCCTTATGTCTTCACGGGTAATAATAGTACCTGCCTTGTAGGTGTATTCTGAGGATTAAACGAGTTAATAAAATATGAAGCATGGTTCAAAAGGTTAGCTACTGCTGTCGTTATTTTTATTATTTTCCCCTCTAAATCTTCTCCCCTGCAGAGCATACCCTTTTCCTGCACAGGCCTCCATGCAGGCCAGAGAGGCACTTTTATTTGATGTCTAACTGCACGGGGTTCCAGCAGGTCTCTGACCCGGGTGGAGGCAGCAGGCCCAGGACACAGGGTTGGCCCATGGAGCTGACTTCCAGGAATGCATCCTGACACCGTCACTCACCAGCTCACTGTTCTCAGCAAGTCAAACCACTCTCGGAGCTTTGGTTCCCCCAGCCAGGAAACAGGGTGCTGTATACACAGTTCACAGAGTAGTCATGAGAATTAAAATGGGACAGTGCATGCAGTGGGCCTGGTGGGGCTTCCTGTAGCCACTTAATAAATGTAGTAACTCTCCTCACTCTGTTTATGGGAGCCCCTTGTTAAACAGAAGTTCTTATTATGCATCCAATATGTAGCAGTTACTGGGGTTGATTTGTCATCCAAATGGGTCATGTTATCATGAAGGGGAACATAGGGACACTCTAGGAATAGTGTAGGAGGCATCAGAGAACAGTATCAGCAACCTAACCATTTGTTGAACAGTCTTTCTTGGCACACTGCCATCACAATGTCAGTGAAACCCTTTGGCTGACTTACCTGACAGTCAGCCCCGTGATCTCTGCAGTCAGTTCCCCTGCATATGCCCAGGTGTCTCCCCGAGGCCCCAGTACTGACCCACTGTCTGCAGTCCCGAGACAGGCTGCAGCTCCTCGAACTTCCCTGGAGGAATGTCAACACCAGAATGGCCTTGAAAGATCTCTAAGCCCTAAATTTTACCCCTGAGGCAAAGATGGCCCTGAGAGGTAGAATAGTTAGTTGAGAGTCTGTGCCTTCTTTAGACTGGCTACTATGCCAAGAGGAGCATCTGGGCCTGGTTGGACCCAGCCCTGGGTATTCCTCTGGTTCTCGCTCTGAGTTTCTTTTCCTGGTGTTCCATACTGACTCGGAAGCTCATCCCTTCCAGATCAGAGTGGCAGACCCGGATCTGCACCACCACCCCTGCACCCCTCAGTACCTCTCAAGGCTCCTTCTACCACTTCTCTCCTCCCCACTTCGCAGGATGCTGCCAGATGCTAAAATCGCACTAAGCCATGAATCGCCCACTTCCTCTTCTTTGGATGACTGCTGTTAGGAAGCTGACGAAACCTACACAACTGGCATTGCCTTTGTGGTGGGAAGGGTGAAGAGCTTTTGCAGGTGCAGGCAAAAATTAGTACCTTATGAATTCGCTCAACATGATACTATCTGAATCAATAAGAATCAGGGTCTAAATAGAGTCTGGCCTTTGTAGGGAGAGAGTGATCACCTTAAAAGCATCTTCATTAGTCTTTGAAAGCTGAAAACCTCACTGGGAGACTATCTTTTTTAAAAATTTTTTTTATTGATTTTTAAATTTAAAAAAATATATGCCAAGAAAGAAGCACAAACATTCTTAACATATGATCATTCCGTTCTCCATATATAATCAGTAATTCACAATATCATCACATAGTTGCATATTCATCATGACATTTGCATCAATTCAGAAAGAGAAAAAGACAACAGAAAAAAATCCATACATATCATACCCCTTACCCCCCTTTCATCGATCACTAGCATTTCAATCTAAGTTTATTTTAACATTTGTTCCCCCTATTATTTATTTTTATTCTATATGTTTTACTATTCTGTTGATAAGGTAGATAAAAGGAGCATCAGAAACAAGGTTTTCACAGTCACACAGTCACATTGTGAAAGCTTTATCATTATATAATCATCTTCAATAAACATGGCTACTGGAACACAGCTCTACATTTTCAGGCAGTTCCCTCCAGCCTCTCCACTACATCTTGACTAACAAGGTGATATCTATTTAATGCATAAGAATAACCTCCAGGATAACCTCTCCACTCTGTTTGGAATCTCTCAACCATTGATACTTTATTTTGTCTCATTTTGCTCTTTCCTCTTTTGGTTGAGAAGGTTTTCTCAATCCCTTGATGCTGAGTCTCAACTCATTCTAGGAGTTTTCTCAATCCCTTGATGCTGAGTCCCAGCTCACTCTAGGATTTCTGTCCCACATTGCCAGGAAGGTCCACACCCCTGGGAGTCATGTCCCTTGTAGAGACGGGCAGGGCAGTGAGTTTGCTTGTTGTGTTGGCTGAAGAGAGAGGCCACATCTGAGCAACAAAAGAGGTTCTCTTGGGGGTGACTCTTAGGCCTAATTTTAAGTAGTCTTGACCTATCCTCTGTGGGATTAAGTTTCATATGAACAAACCCCAAGATTGGGGGCTTAGCCCATAGCCTTGGTTGTCTGCATTGCCCGTGAGAACATCAAGAATTCAACCTGGGGATGTTGAATCCTCCCCCTCCCCCACCATCCCCCCAAGGGGACTTCGCAAACATTCTTTCATTCACTGTTCAAATCACTCTGGGATTCATTGGGGCATCACTCTCGACAAACCAACAAAATCTCATGCCCTACTCAAGGTTCCATGCACTCACGGTGTTCAACCAAGCCATCCACATAAGTTATAATAGGAAATGTACCAGTCAAAACACAAATTTTGTACCAAACATCTTTTGCTCTAGTCTCACACATAAGCCGAAATTTTAAAATATCAGTTACCATGGGAGACTATCTTAAGGCACGAAAGTAGCATGACTTTGTCTAAAATCTGCACAAGTTCATATCAAACTTCTGATCATTTTTAGAGAAGTTTTCTGCTTTTTCCTTTTCATTGACAGCAGTGAAAGGAATACACAGCAACCAAGGTAAGCAGAAGTGCTATTACTGTGGAAGAAAGAAGGCACATTTAGGGCTCTTTCCTTCCTGTATTCCCTAGCTATCGCCCTCAAGGAAATAATGGGAAGAAAATTTTCCATTCTGTCCATCTACTGGAAGTAAATGAAAGCTTCAAGAGGGTAGATTGGATTCTTTTCGTCTGAAACTCAGTCTCCCAGTGAGTGAGAACCACGTCTGAATGGCCAGAGTTCTTTCTCACGGTGAGCCTGGCCATGTCAATGCCACGTTTAATGTTTTATCAGATGTTGCATATCTATCAGAGAAGAAACCTTTTCATCCCCATCCCATTTTTTACCTCATCCCTCAGATTTTATAGGCCCGATCTTTTTAAAAATGTTGTCCTGACTTCCATTAATAGAACTTAGGTTTTGCAGCGGGAAATTTGCTTATGTAAGTTAATTTCCCACTCGCTACCAACTAGCTTCTAAGTCTTCTAAGGCATAAATTCATATATTTCAGAAAAATGCCAGCGAATTAGTCATGATTTTTATATTTTCTCTGATATTGAGGGTTCTTGGTTGAAGGAGCTAGGAAAGTGGAAAAGGCCAGAAGTCTGGGACCATGCCAGGCTGAACTCTCATATTAGGGCCTCCTGTGCCACCACACAGGTGTTACATATCGTCTGGAGTTATCTGGCTTACGTAGCTCTTGAGGCCCATTTCAGATGCCACCTCCTCGATGTAGCCTTCCCTGATTTGAAAAGAAGCTTGAGGCTCCTGCCACTTCTCAGCATACCGTCTTCATTCTGTGTTGTGATGTGCATACTTTTCCCGGCTTGATTGTTGACTCCCTGAGGACAAGCTGTGTGTTAGCTGTCTTTGCATCCCCTGCCCCGGGACTCCCTGTCCCCCACGGACCACCCCTCCCACACCGTACACACTCAGGACATACGGGGTTGAAATTTCAGATGTTCAGTACCTCCTATGGGATATTATATTTTCTGCCAGGCATTGTATTTATTGCACACATTTTATTTTATAGATTATTTTATAGAACAGGGGTTGGCAAACTTTTCTGTCAAGGACAGAATAGTAAATGCTTTCAGCTTTGTGGACCATACTGTCTCTGGGAACCATGCTACTCTGCTGTTATAGCACAAAAGCAGCCATAGATGATTTTGTAAATAACTGGATGTGGCTGTATTCCAATATAATAGAATATTATTTACAAAAACAAGCAGTTGACCCCAGGTCTGTGGATCCCTGTGCTAGATAATCCATTTCCAAAGAGCCAAGCTCTGTGTGATCATTTGCATTACTGGGCACAGAGCGAATGCTCTGTGATTATTTGTTTAGGGATCATTAAATGAAATAAAAGGCTGAAACTTGAGCTGAACACATGCAGACCGCATGACCCAGCAGCTCCTCTATAAGGTACAAACCCAGCAGAATGGCCTACATGAGACCAACGGAATGTTCCAGGGTATCCGTAGCTGCACCATTTGTAATGGTCCCAAGCTGGAAATGACCCCAATGGCCACTGATAGAAGAATGGTCAAATAAGCTGCAGTACATTCATTCACACAGTGGAATACTATATAGCAGTTCAAATGAATGTGCTACATGTAAAAATGTGGATGAATCTCACAATATGATGTTGAATTGAGCCAAAGAAGCCAGACACAAAAGATTACCTGTTGTATGATTCTATTTGTATAAAGATCAGAGGCAAACAAAATGAATCTGTGCTGGTAGCAGTCAGAAGAGTGGTTTCCTTTGAGAGGGTGACTGGAAAGGGCCTGGGGGGTGTTTTCTGGGGCACTGGTTATGTTCTGGTTCCTGATCAGGGGGCTGCTTACATAGTGTAATCCGTTTTTGAAAATTCATCAAACCGTACACTTATGATTTGTGTGCTTTTCAGTAAGGATGTTATTGTTTAACAAAGCAATCAATGAAAAAACCCAAAAGCTGTTTATCCAAACAGCATTCCACCAGAGACCATTCTCAGCTGATCTCATTCTCTGGCTGATATTCCTCATTTGCTGCCCCCTCCTGACCCCAGATCTGGGCTCCTTTTCCTATAAGTGGGAATATTAGAAGCCTCGTCCCTTCTTTCATTTCTGTCACCCACAGGTATGAGAGCAGAACCCAGGGTTGTGTGTGAACTAGTTGAGCATTTGGGGGTGGAGCCAGCATCCCCGTCGGGCCCTGCCTCGGTCTCTCCCCTACCTTCCCTCGAGTCCTGACCAATAGCTGGCTCAGTGACACCATCCCTGGGGCTTTGTCTCCTTCGCAGAACATCGTCGCTGTGGGAGCCGGGTTCTGCGACGGCCTCCGCTGTGGAGACAACACCAAAGCTGCTGTCATCCGCCTGGGTCTCATGGAAATGATTGCGTTCGCCAGGATCTTCTGCAAGGGCCATGTGTCCACAGCCACTTTCCTCGAGAGCTGCGGGGTGGCCGACCTGATCACCACCTGCTACGGAGGCCGGAACCGCAGGGTGGCCGAGGCCTTCGCCAGAACTGGAAAGGTAGCCCCCCTTCCCTCGTCACCCCTCTCTCCTTCCCCCCAACTCCTGGTTCAGAGCGACCCGACCCGTAGCCCAGCAGAGACTAAAGTCGGGTCTGTAGGCTGCTGCCTATTCTCTTTAACCCGTATCCACTTAAAAGCACTTGCCCCTCCCTTATCCTTTATCTTGTATGTCTTAATCTTTCTTTGGCTTGCAGCAGGGGCTCACAGCTCACCCCGACTCTCCTCTTGAAATGAGTGAGTCTCTAGTCTTCCTCATAGTTGCTGCTTTTTTTTTTTGTTCATCCCTTGTTACTTACTCTGTTAACTTTTGTTTTTAAGACCATTGAAGAATTGGAGAACGAGATGCTGAATGGACAGAAGCTCCAGGGACCTCAGACTTCTGCTGAAGTGTACCGCATCCTCAAACAGAAGGGACTGCTTGACAAGTAAGTCTCCCCGTTGCCCATGAGACCAGTTAAATGGTCATTTTCCCAGTTCTCTGCCAGCCTCAGCCCAGGGCATTGGAGTACGAACTGTTTGACAAGTCTGCTTAGAAGTTCAGTCCTTTGCATGAACTGCCATGGCTGGAAGTATCCACCTAACCTGAAGATGAATATTTATACAAAACTAGACTCAGCTTCAGTGAGAAGAGCTCCACTCCATAGGCATACGACAAAATAGGAAGTTTCAGATTCGGGTTTGTCCTGCCGCATATTGAGTAAGAGCTACAAAGAAGTTTTTAATTTTTTTAAAAAAAAGATGATTTTGTTGTTTTTATAAAAAAATAAATTCTTGTCAATGAAATGTCAAACAATTCAGAAAAGAAGGAAGTCCAGATTACCCAGAATCTATCCTCAGGAGCAACCTGTGTTAACGTTTGGTCTCTTCTTCCTATGACTGGTTGGCTGTGTGTGTAGATGGGTCTCTTTTTAAAATATATATATAATTTTAGTGTTATCAATAAGATAATTAGATACATTTTGCACCATTAGTTTCTCTGATTTAAAGTTTATGAGATACACTTTATTGTGCTAGATGAAATAATGCGTGTTCACTAAAAAATGCATTCCAAGGGTTAACAGTACTTACTTCCTTTCTTTATTTTATTTTATTTATTTTTTTATTTTTGAAACATGAGGAAACTTTATTGAATTACGTGTAAGGAGATCATGATGTACTCTGAATATATTTTTCCAAAAACAATCATGCATATAAGTAATTTTTCAAGTTTTGGTTGGAGAAAATTTCCTGGGAGTTTTTCACATAAGCAGGTTTCATTTATTTGACATTATTGGTTTACAAGCTATTCCACACACATGCCTGCACAAAAGCTTTATTTTAGCTAAAATAGGTATTATGTACTTCCTCATCTTAAAGACTGTGCTGAGCATTGCCTTAAAGACTGAAGGTGCTATTGATTATATAATGATTGTACGACTTGATATCTCCAAGTGCTAGTGCAGTGCATGGAGCAGCTTTCTTTTACACTGACACCGAATTATTATTTTATTTCTGCTTATATTTATTTTTATAATTATTATTTATTATATTTTATAATTATTCTGCCTCTTTTCCTCAATGTTAGGCAGTAGCTGCTTTCAGCATTCCAATTTTTAAATTTTTATTAATAAGATCAATCAACATACAACACGAACATTCTTAACATATGAAAGTTCCATAATTGGTGTGCAATCAGTGGCCAAGTATCATCACATAGTTGTATATTCATCACCATGATCATTTCTCAGAACATTTACATCATTCCAGAAAAAGAAATAAAAAGAAAAAAGAACAAATTCATATATACCTTACACCTTATACCTCCCTCTCATTGACCACTAGTATTTCCATCTACCCAGTTTATTTTAACATTTGTTCCCCCTATTATTTATTTATTTTTAATCCATATTTTTCACTCATCTATTAATACCGTAGATAAAAGGAGCATCAGAACAAGGTTTTCACAATCACACAGTCATTTGCAAAAGCTATATATCATTATACGATTATCTTCAGTAGTATGGCTACTGAAACACAACGCTAGAGTTTCAGACACTTCCCTCTAGCCTCTCTAATACACCTTAAACTAAATAGGGGTTATCTATATAAAACATAAAAATAACCTCCAGGATAACCTCTCGACTCCATTTGAAATCTCTCAGCCACTGACTATTTTGTCTCATTTCTCTCTTCCCCCTTTCAGTCGAGAAGGTTTTCTTAATCCCTTGATGCTGAGTCCCAGCTCATTCTAGGATTTCTGTCCCATGTTGCCAGGGAAATTCATACCCCTGGGAGTCATGTCCCACATAGAGAGGGGCTGGGCAGTGAGTTTGCTTGCCCTGTTGGCTGAGAGGTAGGCCACATCTGCGCAACAAAAGAGGTTCTCTGGGGTGACTCTTAGGCCTAATTTTAAGTAGGCTTCACCTGTCCTTTGTGGGGTTAAGTTTCATATGAAAAAAAACCAACATTGAGGGTTTGGCCTGTTGATTTTGTTATCCTCACTGCTTGCGAAAATATCAGGCCTTCTCCATATGGGGAAGTTGAATTTTCTCTCTTCCTCACTACTCCCCCAAGGGGACCTTGCAAATACTTTTTTGTTCACTGTTCAAATCACTCTGGGATTTATCAGGGCATCACTCTGGACAAACCTACAAAATCTCATGTCCTACTCAAGAGTCCATGTACTTAATGGTGTTCAATTAAATTGTCCATATAAGTTATATTAGGAGATGCAGTAGTCAAAATATAAATTTTGTAGCAAATAAACATTTTTTGCTTTAGTCTCACACATAAGTTAAAGTTTTAAGATATAAATTACCAGCTATTTTCAACACCCTGCGATATTGACATTCCTTTGTTCTTCATGCAAAAACATTTTTTAATTTGTACATTTATTCACTATCGTATACTCTAAGCATTTCTAGATTATACCATCTCAGTCTTTATCGTATATCTTTCCTTCTGATTTCATTTGTGCCCTCAGCCCTTCTCCCTCTATCATTCTCACATTCAGCTTCATTCAGTGTACTAACATTTTAGTTAGTAGTATTGTGCTATTCATTTCTGAATTTTTACAATCAGTTCTGTTGTACAATCTGTATCCTTTCAGCTCCCATTACCCAAAATCTACCTATTTCTATCTCCTGATGGTCTCTGTTCTTAATTGAAATTCTCCACGTTCATTCATTAATGTTTGTTCATATCAGTGAGACCATACAGTATTTATCCTTTTGTTTCTGGCTAACCTCACTCAGCATAATGTCCTCAAGGTCCATCCATGTTGTTACATACTTCATAACTTTATTCTGTTTTACAGCTGCATAATATTCTATCATATGGATATACCACAGCTTGTTTAGCCACTCATCTGTTGATGGACATTTGAGCTGTTTCTATCTCTTGGCAATTGTAAATAATGCTGCTATAAACATTGGTGTGCAAATATCCATTTGTGTCCTTGCCCCGATGTCCTCTGAATAGATACCTAGCAATGGTATTGCCGGATCATACGGCAATTCTCTACTTACCTTCCTGAGGAACGGCCAAACTGCCTTCCAGAGCATTTGTACCATTTTACATTCCCACCCACAGTGGATAAATGTGCCTCTTTCTCCACATCCTCTGTAGCACTTGTCGTTTTCTGTTTTATTGATAATGGCCATTCTGATATCTCATTGTGGTTTTGATTTGGATTTCCCTAATAGCCAGCCAGGGAAGTTGAGCATCTTTTCATGTGCCTTTTGGCCATTTGTATTTCCTCTTCTGAGAAGTGTCTGTTCAGGTCTTTTGCCCATTTTGTAATTGGGTTGCTTGTCTTTTTGTTGTTGAGTTGAACAATCTCTTTATATATTCTGGATACTAGACTCTTATCGGATATATTGTTTCCAAATATTGTCTCCCATTGTGTAGGCTGTCTTTTTACTTTTTTGACAAAGTTCTTTGGTGCACAAAAGTGTTTAATTTTAAGGAGTTCCCGTTTATCTATTTCTTTATTTAATGCTCATGCTTTGGGGTTAAGATCTAGGAAACTGCCTCCTATTGTAAGATTTATAAGATATTTCCCTACATTTCCTTCTGAGAGTTTTTTTGGTCTTAGATCTAATGTTTAGGTCTTTGATCCATTTTGAGTTAATTTTTGCATAAGGTGTGAGATATGGATCCTCTTTCATCCTTTTACATGTGCATATCCAGTTCTTCCTTTCTTTATTTTGAGTAGAATACTTTGTTGATTATAGACCCACAAACCTAACTGAAAGTAAATATTATATTTCCAAGGCAAATACTAGTTAACACTTCGCATTATAAAATTTTATTCTTAAAATAAAAATTGAGAGCACCAATGTGAATGAATAACCTGCTATTCTTGCAACCTACTAGATTACTTTATTCTTTTTTTCACAATATGCACATTCTTCTTTTTTCTCATCACATAGTTGTATATTCATCATCATGATCATTTCTTAGAACATTTGCATCAATTCAGAAAAAGAGATAAAAAGAAAACAGAAAAAAATAGATTATTTTATTCTTAAGAATTATTTCTCTTCATTTAGAAATGACAGTAAATAGATTGCAATGATTGGGTTTTTTTTTGTTTTTTTTTTTTT
>PVIY010015519.1:0-33768 GCA_004026745.1 Myrmecophaga tridactyla | reverse complement strand
GGAATGGGAACGTGTGGTTGCCTGGGAGGGTGGGGTGCCGGGCAGCTAGTCCACAGCCTGCACTTCTCCGAACCAGAAGGTGCCATCGTCTCCGGACCTGTGTCCTTCATCCTTCATGTCCAGATGCCCACTGGCCCAGCCCCTCGCCTTTACCTCATCCTGCAGCCCAGCTCCCCTTCTTCTTTTACCTGAAACAAATTAATCAGCCATTGATTTCCATATTGAACATTGAAAATGAGGGTAGATGGGCATTTGTCTTCCCTCTTTGATTTGCACTTTAAATTTTTCGAAATGGCTTTAAAAAGCAGCCAGGCATGATGAATATGCAACTATGTGATGATATTGTGAATTGCTGAGTGTATGTGTTGGGAATGTTTGTGTTTCTTGTAATTTTTTAATTAATAAAAAATTTTTTAAAAAAAGCAGCCAGGCAAAAAGGGCAGTTCATTAACAGAATAGAATAGAATAGCCACAGTGATAGACTCTCATAGAGATAATATGACTTCTTGGTACTCTTTGTGATTCTTAAAATAAGTTGTCATCATGAGGTTCTGACTAATTTTTAGAATGGCCTTTAAGTTTATTGACTCTGGCACGCTCATTCTGTGTGTGTGTGTGTGTGTGTGTGTGTGTGTGTTTGCGTGGGGTGGGGTGGAGTGGGGTCTATAAGAGCCTAACTGAAATTAACTTAGCTTATTTCCCTAGTGGTTTCTGCTGAGCCAGCTGCGCCCTGGGATAATGTCTTTTCTTATAGTGGATTATTAACCCATACCTCCATACTCATTTATTTCAAACTTTCACTTATATCTGTGTTCACCTCTTGGAAGAAAAGGCAAAATAAATCCAGCTTTTAGCATGAGAACAGGGCTTTGCTAATTGTGGGTCCTCACCCTAATTCTTGCAGGCCAAATTATTTACAGTGATGAGTGGGCTGCCTCATCATCAATCTTGGGACTGATCCTTTTTTGGAGAAGGAAGAGCGATACCTCCTTGTGATTTAAAATCTATTCTCCAGTCTTTTAAAATAGTGACAAGAACTTAGACTCATTCCAGAGTTGACCAACAGCCACAGCCACAGCCCTTTAAGTAAACGACCACGTGTCGCCCTTCGAGGGTTACCGTGTGACTTGTTTGTATGTAGTGGCTCCAAACAGATGAGGCAGAGGATGGTCTAGGTCATACCACGATCTTACAGCTACAGTGCAGGAGCTCTTTGCAGAACTAATAATGATAAATATACAAGGTGGTCACTTCGTTTTCCAGAGTAGTATGCTAATCTGCCATCTGTTAAGCAGGACAGAAAAACTAATTAGTTCTATGCAGTAAACCAAATGACCTTATCTTGTCTTTTCACATCTCCTCCCCAACTAGGTTTCCATTGTTTACTGCAGTATATCAGATCTGCTACGAAGGAAAATCTGTTCAAGATATGTTGTCTTGTCTCCAGTGCCACCCAGAGCATATATAAAGTGAATCAAGCAAGATGTCAAAGAAATTTCTGCCTTTATAAAGTCAGTCTTTTGGGTTCAAATGGAAACCGGAACTTGGGAAGAAGGTGTTTGCTTGACTGTAATTCCATCATGAATGTGTATGATTTTTTTACAGGTTCAGTTTTTAATTAGAAGAGGCAGTTTGTTGGACAAGATGTACTTTGCTACAATTCAACGCACATATGTATACGTGTGAGCACGTGTTCATTTCTCATCCTGTGGTCTTTTCTATGAATCAAATTAAAGTTCCTTTTAAAGATTACTTTTAAAATCTGCCACTGTGGTAGCTTATAAGATTGGAATTATCTTAGCTAAATTTTTGAGATCTAACTCATACGTATTTGAGTGGAGGCGTTTTTTTTTTTTGCATTCTTTTGATGTTAAAATGTTATTAACCAGCATTAACAAGGTAGAGTGGAAGAGAGTGCCCAAAGATCACCGTGTTGTAACTTTTAAACACTAATTCAAAGCCAGCATAATTAATACTTTGATTGTGGGTTGATCTTTTTTTTAACAATTAGATATTTTTAATTAGGTAAGCCACTTTTGTGTTTTCCTCTCTCTGCAGCATTTTGCATTTTTTGCCCCTTTTCTCTTTGTTGATTGCCAGTGCATGCTTCAGAAAGGCTTGGCAGTAGCAGAGGAGAGCAAACCCATCTGGGATTTTCCTGCTGTGACTGACAACATTCCTCTGGATGACAAAAGACACTTGTATGATGCTTTTTGTTAGTGTTTTTTTTTGCAAATGATTCTTTGAAGCCTCACAGATCCCCTGGGAGAGGACTGCTATTATTTCCTCTTTTAAGTTGGACTTACTGTGCCTGTTCACCTGGCAAGTAGGGACAGAGCCAAGAGTTAAGTCCAGTGCTCCTCTGTCCCACCAAGGACCGACCAGCACCTTCTAAGACCTCCCAGGCTGATTTGACCCTGAGATAAACAGCTGTGGCAAATGCTACATGCAGCCTTCCCTAAGGCCACAGGAGGGTTTCCTACAGCTGAGACTTGAGTGGTTGTCTAAAAGCACGCCACTCAAAGTATAGCCCACAGTCCAGCAGCATCAGCTTCGCTTGGAGTCTCCTAAAAATGCAGGTTCCCAGGTCCTGCCCCAGACTTCTTCACTGGGTTCTTGTAATCTGTGCTTTAACATGCCTTCCAGATGTTTCTGTTGCACACTAAATTTTGAGAACCACTGCTTTAGAAAATTTATTTTAGATTGGTATTCAAACCATGTTCCGTAGAAAATTAATATCTTGGCCTCCAGTGGTTGTTCCAGGTGTTCCTTGGAAAGGTCAAATGAGTTTGGGAAAAGCTGCATTTATATACGTCTTGAAGGTATAGAGTACATGTGAGTAAATTATGAGATCTGTTTAATTGTGTTTAACCCACCAAGTCCCAAACACATTAGACTGTGGAAGGTTTTTTGGGGGCGGGGGCAAGGAAACTAGTGTTCCAGGGACCACAATTTGGGAACAATCTTCTTGGCCCAGGGTGACCTTAGGACAGCGCAACTATGCCTTTCACTCCCTGTGAGGATTCAGGATGAAAAACTGTGATAGTGTTAGTTCTGAACTTCCGCAGTTCAGACCTGCCACGAATCTTTGATGAAGCTTTAAGGTGACACTGTCAAGTTCAACCAAATTGATGTCAGCCTCACTGAAATGCACATTATATGGAATAAGTGCTTTTAATTCTAGAATTAGAATGGAAATGACCTCCTTCTTAACTAAGATTGGTTTCAGGATAGCCTTACACAGACATCTTACAAATACTTGATAAGTGTTAAAGGAAAATAAGAATGTTGTATATATATATGTAATCGTGGATTTTCAGTCTCTTTCTGAGATTTTGACACCTCCACCACCACCCTACCACCCCCAGCTTGGGATTTTTTTCCCTTCTGTAATGGAGAATGATTGTTGAATAAGTTTTTGTGGGAATTTAAACTCTATCCAAAATATTTTTGGTGCATTTTAAACCCCAGAAGTATATGAAAGCACATAAAATGCTACAACTTTCCGAGGTTTTAGTGCCATTGTTAACTTCTGCTTGTCTAGTGATAAATCTTTTTAAAAGTTTGTACACAGGTAACAAAGTGTTACTTTTTAAGATGCATAAAGGGCTGTAAGCTAATTGTGGTGTCTATTAAGTAGGATAATTAGATGGGAGGAATTGGGATTTTGTGTGTTTTGTATATTCTCATCTTCATTTGGCTTCCAACTCTGGGTTCTATTCTTGAGGGTTTTTCCTTTACAAATGCTCTCTTGCCACTTTGAAGTCTGTTGACTACACCTCTTGAACATACTTATAATATTCTGCCCGTTATGAAAAAGACTAATTTTATAAGTTTGTGCTCTGCTACTGTAGATATTTATTACTCTACAAGTTCTATTTTTGTAACCACCTGTGGTCTGTCATTTATTTTAATTCACATTTCTTACTAATAGGAAGGAAGACATACAGATTTAATTTGTATTATTTCAACCAATCTGTGAATGTAAAAACTACACTGTTGCCTTGATATAATCCAACTGACTATAATGTGGAACAGTTATCTTTCTTGAAATCCATCCTAGGAGGTAAAGTCGCAATAAGCTTCTTCTGGTTTTTTATTTCACTCTTAATCATAACATGGCCCTATGACATTGGCACAAGGAGCGTGTGGTGGTGGGATGCCAGTGTACAAAAGGAACTTCGGTTTTTCTACTAGTTCTAATCCACTAGCCTTTTAATTACATATGTATTATATTTGTTTACAGATTGATGGATGGTAGATATATAATTTAAGAGCTTGGTTTAATAAAATTTAACTCATCCCCCCAAAACCTGTGCCATGGCTCCTATCTTTATTTTTATCGGCTTAGTTCAAAGTTTTATTTAGGTCAGGTCTGACTTTTATTTGCTGTGTGGGCATTAACAATATTATAGGCAATTTCTAAAGAAAGGTGTCATCACTAATCCCAGTCCTTAAACACATCTGTTTCCATTCGTCTTTGTCCCTTCTATTACTTGCCAGTGTTTTTACTCAATGGTAAGATAGAGAACTTCCAGTCCCAGCTGTACAGTGGACTAACTAAATAACTTGAAATCTCCTCCCTCCTTCAAACACCTAGAAAAGCTTGGAAAATAGACGTTTCTTTTTATATGCAAAGTTGATCTCAACAAAGTGTGAGAGAATTCTCCAGGAGCCTGAAGGTGAGAAGGGGGCTGACAGGGGAGGGAGTGAGAATGCATTCCATCCTCTAATGATGTGGCCAGAAAAGCTTATCTAGAACAAGGCCTACACTGTCAGTAAAAAGGCCAAGAAAATCCATGTGTAGGCACAAAGAAGCTGGGCTAGAGGTTGTGAAAAATATCTTCACTGAAAACTTGTTACCATGGAACTAGCCTCAAAAACATTTCAAGTTTGAATTTTTATACCCAGGAGACCACAAGCAAGAATTAGCATAAAAATGGGAACTTGGGTCAGTCATACCACTATATACCTGGCAGAAGCAATCACAGAAACACCGGAGAAATCCCCAGTTTGCACAGGCTTCCTAAATACAGCCCTATATGTGCTCTTAAAGCTAAAAGTTATTCATGAGTGAAGATTAACAGATTTTTTTAAACAGCAGGATTAAAGCCCCTAGGACTTCAGATAATTTATTGAGCAATCTGACTGATGCTTCAAAAGGAATTTTTTTATAAAGACCAAAAAAGGATTAGAAAAATACAAGAACAAAATAACCATGAAAAAGTCTAGGTGTGTTTGAAAACCATTTAAAATATCTAAAAATGAATATAGTTACCTAAATTAAAAACTCATTGGATCTGTATATAAGCAATGATCTAACTGAGGAGTCAGTTAAGGAAAAAATTCCATTCAAAATAGCAACTAAGGGGCAGGCCACAGTGGCTCAGCAGGCAACATTCTTGCCTGCCATGCCGGAGACTCGGGTTCAATTCCAAGTGCCTGCCCATGCAAAAAAAAAAAAGCAACTAAAAGAATCAAATACTTAGGAATGAACTTAACTAGGGACGTAAGGGACTAGTACACAGAAAACTACATAACATTGCTAAAAGAAATCTAAGAAGATCTAAATAGGTGGAAAGACATTCCTTGCTCATGGCTAGGAAGGCTAAATATAGTTAAGATGTCAGTTCTACCCAAATTGATCTACAGATTCAACACAGTACCAATCAAAATTCCAACAACCTACTTCGAAGACTTGGAAAAGCTAGTTACCAAATTCATCTGGCAGGAAAAGAGACCCCATATAGCAAAAAGCATCCTAAGAAGAAGAAATGAAGTGGGGGGATTAACACTCCCTGACTTTAAAACCTATTATAAAGCCACAGTAGTCAAAACAGCATGGTACTGGCACAAAGACAGAAGCATGACCAATGGAATCGAATTGAGAAATAGACCACCAAATCTATGGTCAATTGAGGGATAGAAAGATCAAAGGTGATGGTGGAATTATACAGAGAAGGTAGGATTTAACAAATGAATATGATTGCTGAATCATTAAATTGATAGCTCTTTTAGTCTCCAGTATCTTAGAGCAGTTAGCAGTAGAAACCTAAAATTGTGAAAGTTTAATCCATGTCAAACTCTGAAATTTGTTCCACAACTAATGGTGGTGCTGTTTTGTTACTTATTGCTTTTTTTGTATATATGTTATTTTTCACGAAAAAAGAAAGAAAGTTGATTATGGTGATAAAAAAATATTTAAATCTTCTAGCCTCCTATATTCTGGAGCAGCTAAAAGGGAAAATATGAGAGGATCATATGGTAGCCCATGACAAACTCTGGGATCTGTCCTGTAACTACTTGTTGAAGAGTGCTTCGAAAACTATTGCTTTTTTATTTCTTTGCTTTGTATATATGTTATACAATACAATAAAGAAGTTAAAAAATCATGGGACAGATGGATTGATTAAAGAATAGGTTTGACAGAGCTGGAGACAGAATTAGCAAACTGAAAAATAGATCTGAGGAAATTAATAGAAAGTAGCAAAGAAAATATTTAGATAGATATTTAAAATCTTAAAATATTTAAGAGGTAAATAGAGATTAGATAAGATTCAACAGATATGTGATAGGAGTTCCACAGGAGAAAAGAGGGAGAGGCAAAACAGGCTACAGTTTGTCCAGAATTGTATGCATTTAGTTTTATGTTATTTTTCACAATACTATATTTCCATTAAAATATCAGTCTTAATGACTACATATAAACTTAAGTCAATGGTGAATTTTTCTGAGAAAAGTTGTTTGAGGAATCTATAAGCATAATCTACTAATTTACTAAGGTTATGATTGATTCAATTTATTGAAGAAAGCTGAGTGACCTTTGGTTTGGATGGGAACGAGCAGTAGTACTTTGAAAACACTTGGCTTCTAACTTCTGCCTCACCATTTAGTATCCATATGGTTTAACCAAATTGGTTTATGCCTCTTTTAACTTAACTTTCTTTATTGGTGTCTGTGCAGCCAGGTTTACAGGGTTACTATAAAAGTCAGTGAAGAGTAGGAAATCCTATCAACATATTAAAATCATATGATTATGAGAAAAATCATAATCATATCAATAGCTGCTTGTGGTAGAGAAAATGCTATGTATAGCAAACTAGTTTAATTTTTGTTCCGGGTATATTTCCTAGCCTCCCTAGCAGTTAGGTGGCACAATGTGATTGCATTCTGGTCAATGGCTTAATGGAGAAAAATGATATATGCCACTTCTAGGCTTCCTAAGTGTTCTGCAAGATTTTCCATTCTCTCTTCTGTGTGCTGAATGGATATCAATTTCCAGGATGACCTGGATGCCATACACTGATGACGGTAGAGCCTCTTTCAACCTGGATTCCTACATGACTGTATGAAGACTCTCCCTACCTTTCGACCACATTGGATTGTGACATGTTCAAAAAAGAAGTCATTATTGTAGTAAACCGCTGAGATTTGGGGAGTTACTTATTACGACAGCTAGCAAAACTTGCCCTAATATCTTGCTAAAAAGAAGGTTGAGGAGTGAGACAAGAAATGGAACTTGTGGAAAGATGAAGAGATTTGGGAGAATTTATCCCAGTGATCACTGCAATATTTCAGTTTTGACATCCCTTGTTTAAATAGAAGGCTGTGTTGGAATATGGGTGCATCTGTCCATCTCCTTCTCAAGACTAACTCTGGCAAATTCCAGACTTTGTATTTGTGTGGCTAGTTGTCCTTCCCTTTTCCAGAACTAATGCTAGCAAAATCCAGGGTTTATAATGTGTTTATTTAGCCTGAGAGAAGCCTGCACCAGGTGGTGATGTCCTTAAGATGACTTCTTCATTTCAAAAGCTTTTAATTAGTAATGGTACTTGATCTTAGATATGATCACATGCCAGCTGCCACTGATACTTTATTAATTACACTTCTTTTCCCCTTTTGGTCAGGATGGAATTGTTGATCCCATGGTGCCAGGTCTGGATGCATCCCTGGGAGTCCCCTCCCACATCGCCAGGGAGACTTTCACCCCTGGATGTCATGTCCCATGTAGAGGGGGAGGGCAATGATTCCACTTGCAGAGTTTGGCTTCAAGAGACTGAGGCCACATCTGAGCAACAACAGAGGTCCTCCAGAAGTAACTCTTAGGCATGCCTATAGTAGTCTAAGCTTCTCCGCTACCTACATAAGCTTCACAAGAGTAAGCCTCCTGATTGAGGCCATAGTCTACTGATTTGGGTATCCCTAAAGTTTGACACAGTATCAGAGGATTCTCTGATGGTAATATTTAATAGTTACATATTTTTCTCCCATCCCTCAGGGGACTTTGATTATCTGCTTAATATACTCTAGGATGTACCCAGGCATTACAATAATCTTATACAAGATTAAAGGAACCTCTTTCTTATTCTATGCTCCCTGTGTTTCAATTGTTCAAATGAGCTATACAGATAGGTTGAATTAGATTACACACTACAGAAAATTTCAGTTCCAGACCAAATAAACCTTTCTTCCATTGGTCTCAAAGGGTGTGTGTGGTTCTAAAATAAAGTGTCTTCCTTACCCCTATATTCTGAATTACTTTAAACTACTATTAGTTTCTAATGTGTTTTCCTAGAATTACCTTATATATTCCTCCTCCCTTTCCTATTTTTCTACACAAAATAGAATTTACTACACACGTTCAGAATCGTGCTTTTTTCACTTAACATTATGTCTTGACAACCTTTCATGTAAGTTGTTTGTTTTTAACAAATTTTTTTTAAAAAGCTTTCTTTGAAATTCACAGGAAGCTGCAAGGATAATACAGAGAGATCCCAGGTACCCTTCAGTGGTTATAACAACTAGTGTTAAAATTATGAAAGTTAAAATAATAGCAAAGCACTTTCATTGCTATTGTAAGTGCTTTATATATATGAATTTATTTATATCTTACAATTTGTCATCTCCTTTTACAGATGGGGAAACTAAGGTATAAAGACGCTAAAGAACTTATCCAAGGTCACATATTAGTAATGGATAAAATCAGAATTGAGCTCAGGCAGTATAGCTTAAGAGCCTGTGTTCTAACTCTTCAGCCTCATGTCCTTCCTTGAGAAAAAGATGTTCATAGTTAAATAAAATCAAACCCTGAATGGAAGACTGGAATATGCAATTGCACTTGACAGTTTTTACTATGAATTTGCAAAAAATGTGCCGTGTTCATGCATACATTAAATACACATGCTTTTCAAAACTTAATACTGTTCTGAAACTTCGAGAATCTTAGTATTGAAGCTCTTTTTCTATCAATACATGGATCTCCCAAATTCTTAAAATCTGGATCATATTATATGACTGATCCATACTTATAGAGGGATATTTAAGTTGTTTCCTGTACTTTTCTTCTTATAATTGCTGCAGTAAACATTCTTGCACATGTATCTTTGCTAACTTTATATGAGTAAATCTACATGATAAAATCCTAGAAGTGAAATAGGTGACTCAAAGGTATGTGCATTTTAAATTTTAATCGACAATGCCAAATAATCCTTCAAAAGGATAGATTCAATTTGTTTCCTGCCTCACTTTTCTTAGTTCTCTCTCTAATCCCTTAGGGATCCTTTATAATAATCAGAGGCCTACATCAAGAACCAATAAATCCCAGAAATATTCAATTTTATATTTATCAAGAATTTAGAAGTCTCTCCTACCAACTTCACCCTAAAAAATAAACTTTTGTTGTTTATCCCCCATGAAAGCTACAATTTTATTAAGGCTATCTTACTATAGTTATAATAGTTGATGGTGCTGAAAAATGCTGACCATGATACATGGCATACCATGTCAGCTGTTTACAAGGAATGTTTGTTTCTGTAAACCAACCACAAATTCATTGTTTAAGCAAAATCCAGAAGGCTCTTACAAAAACCAAGCCGAGATGGGGCAAGATCCTTTTCTGGGTTAGTTCCAGGTTCCAGTGAACTATGACCCTCATACCCACTAGAGGTCACTCTTTGTAGATGACTTTTCACTGGGCTGCTGGCATCCTGCAAAAAAAAAAAAAAAAAAAGCCCAATTATTCCTTTAACCTTTGGTCACATTTCTAGAGGGACACACATTTCTTATGAATGAAGCCAAGTTTTGTGCTCGGCCGTTGCCCAGTTTAAAGATTTCATTTTCATTTTTTGCTAAAAACCAACCACAGATTTACCTTCACTTCTGGCTTGTATCCATTTAGACATCTGATTACGTTTTGTTGCCTCTGGATCTCTTTCTTTCCTTGGTGTTGGACACCTACTTGTGTCTGCCTGTTGACCCTTTTCTACACTCTCATAATAACACTGAGCTAACAAAACAAAAGCAAAACACCTTCTTTCTGCTTCTCACTCTCAACATTTTTCTTTAAAATAAAGATTCTGGGAATACGCCTGGAAAAAAAAATTTTTTAAAGGGTGGTGGGCCCTCCATGAAAGAAGTTTTTTAAAAAAAGAATGTTAGGCATCAAAAGAATAATCTAAGATTAATACCTCTAGTTTGCCCACCAGTTTTAGCGATGGTGGAGTTTAGAGACTGTTTTACTATGACACCAATAAAATTTAAGCTTCAAACCCTCACTTGCATAAGCCCCATCCAAGGCACCGTACATGACTTTGTTTTAATAAATTTGCATTATTTTTCTTAAAGAGCCTTCTCTCCCTCCAAGTTGGAAATGCTTCTGGCTTCTGAATCATTTGGAGTCAAGTGGGGATTCAAATTCTGGACTTGTATGACCTTGGGCAACTTACTTAACCTTTCTAGGCCTTGATTTCTTTGTCTATAAATAGTACCCAATTTACCTTGCTTCTTACTTCTTGGGAAGTAAGAAAACATAATTTGTTTTTCATAGTTCCCTGACCATATTAAGGGACTTCAAGATAGAGAGAACCAGGGGAGGAAAAAATGGGAATCCAAATTTGGTTTGAATTGTTTGGAGCTGTCCATCTGGGAAGTCCAGGAAGCAGGGGAACATTCTGGGCTACAAAACAAAAGGGAAGGAAGCATACCTTCTAGGATAACCATAATAAAAGTAAAGTAAAACTATACAATAGCATGTGATGGTGAGCATGTGATCAAACTGGACACTTCATACACTGCTGGTGGGAATGAGCTGCCGATTGAATCACGTCCCCTACAAAAATCTTGTTTGCTTCTCAACCCCTGGTTCTGTGGGTGTGAATCCATTTGAAATGAGGACCTTTGAAGATGTTACTCATTAAGGCAGCCCAAATGAGCGAAGCTGGGCCTTAACCTAATGTGGTTGAAGTCCTTACAAGCAAAGGAAATTGGGCACTGAAAAGGAAGCCATAGGGAGCATCCAGAAGCTGGAAGTCAAAGGAACCCACAAAAGAAAGGAGAAGATGCCACAATGTACATTGCCATGTGAAGGAAAAACTAAGGAACCCCAAGATTGCCAGCCAACCAGAAGACACCCAGCCTGGAAGGAAACAAACCTCCTAGCCCCTGAAACTGTGAGTCAACAAATTCTTGTTTTAAGCCAACGCATTGCACTGTATTTGTTTTAGCAGCTAGGAAAGTAATCCAAAATGGTGTAGCTGTTTTGGAAAACGGTCTAGCAATTCCTCAAAAAGTTAAGCTAGAGTTAAAATATGTCCAGTAATTCCACTCCTAGATTTATAAGAAAACTGAAAGCATATATTCACATAAAAACTTGTACATGAATATTCATAGTAGTATTTATAATAACCAAAAAGTGGAAACAAGCCAGTGTCCATCAACTGATGATTGGAAAAAACAAAAAATGTGGTATATTCATACAATGGGACATTATTCAGCAATAGAAGGCATGAAGTGCTGATACATTATGCTAAGAGAAAGAAGACAATCACAAAAGACCACATTATTGTATGATTCCCTGTATATGAAATGTTCAGAGTAGGCAATTCTATAGAAATAGAGAGTAGATTAGGTGCTGCCTCAGGCTGAGAGGGGTTGGAAGGAAATAAGAAGTAACTGCTAATGGACATGGAGTTTCTTTTGGGGGTGATGAAATTGTTCCCCCCTTTCTTTCCCTTTCTCACTCCCCCTCTTCTTTTAAAAAATTGTATTTAAGTCTTGGTTGTATTGGTGTGGAGGACTGACAGTTTAGGAAAGATCTAATACCCACGGATTCATGCATAATATATGTACGTCTGTATAGGTATATGTGTTATTCCCTTTAGTCTTAATTCTAAAAGGTAATACAAATCACATTTTAAATGTTTTCTGCCTATAGTAGCTCTACTTCATTTATTTTCAATCACTCTAATTTTCTACTATATGAATAAACTCCAATTTAGTTATCCATCCCCCCTATTGATGGGATTTTGGTTCTTTGAAGTTTTTGCTAATTCAGAAAATAACGCAATAAATATTACCGTGCACACCTCCTTTGCACAGGGGTTGGACTTTCTCATAGGTAAATACTTGCAAGTCACAGAAAATACGCATCTTCAAATTAACTAAAATATTCAACTGCTTTCCTAAGATTGTGGACCAATCCGCACCCACTAGCAGTGTATGAGAATTCTAATTTCTCCACATTTGGCATCATTTAGTATTATCCTACTAACTTTTGTAGTACCCCCCCCCCAATCTGATAGGTCTGAATAGTATCTTGGTTGCTATTTTAATGTTTATTTTCCAGATTTCCATGGAGGCTGAGCCTCTTTCCATGTGTTCTTTGGCCTTACCAGTTTCCTCTTCTGTGAATGGTCTGTGCATATCCTCTATTTTCCTGTTCAGTTGTTTGTCTTTTTTTTTTAAATAGACTTGCAGGAGTTCTATATATATTTGGTTGCTTACATGCACTACAAAACAATTTTTTCCCCAGTGGGTGAGTAAAGCCTCAGCCTTCCGCTCTACCACCAAGTTTGAAGCAAACAAACATCAGCCAGGGGCCCTATCGCCCCTCACCCCCTATTCTAGTTTGCAAGCTGCTGGAATGCGATATACCAGAAACAAAATGGCTTTTAAAAAAGGGAACTTATTAAGTTGCAAGTTTACAGTTCTAAGGCCATGAAAATGTCCAAATTAAGGCACCAACAAGAGGTTACCTTCACTCAAGAAAGGCCGATGAAGTTAGGGGTTTCACTCTCAGCTGGAAAGGCACATGGCAAACATAGCAATGTCTGCTGGCTTTCTCTCCAGGCTTCTTGTTTCATGAAGCTCCCCGGGGGCATTTTCCTTCTTCATCTCTAAAGGTCTCTGGCTGCCTGGGCTCTAAAGCTTTTTCCAAAATGGTTCCCTTGTAAAGGGCTCCAGTAAGCATCCCCACCTTGAATGGGTGGAGACACATCTACATGGAAACCATCTCATCAAAAGTTACCACCCACAATTGGGTGGGTCACATTTCCCTGGGAACAATCAAAAAAAACTCCCACCCAGCAACATTGAATGAGGATTAAAGAACTTGGCTTTTCTGGGGTTCACAACAGATTCAAACTGGCACACTCCCAGCCCCCTCGCTCCACCTGGAGACCCGATGGGCCCAGGGCTTCTCCAGAGACACCCATGCAAACTCCTTTACAATACCAACAATGGTGATATTTACTGAGCTGTCAGCAGTGGATCCCCAGAACTTTGCTGGGACCCACAGTTATAAAAAAAAAAAGGAAATCCCAGTGAAAATGGCAAATTTTACGTTACATAGACTTTACCACAACAATTTAAATAACAAAAAAAAGACATAAACCTCATACTCTTTAGCCATCACCCACCTCTCTCTTATCCCCCTAGCATTAAGCAACCACTAACCTGCTTTCCATCTCTCTGGACTTGCATGTTCTGAGCATTTCACAGAAATGGAATCATGTGGGGTTTTTTGTGACTAGTTTCTTAAGCTTAGCATAATGTTTTCAAGGTTCATCCTTGTTGTAGCATGTTTCAGAACTTCATTCCTTTTTATGGCTGAATAATACTCGTGTGTATGGATGTACCATGTTTTGTTTATCCATTCATCAGTTGAAGTAAAGTTTAATTACTTCAACATGGAACTGAAATTGGAAATTGTCTTTAATAGCATCTGACTTCCACCTATTTGATCTGATTTACTTTCCTCTCTTCTTCTCCCATGCATGGTAAGAAAGGAGTTTTTTGGCCAAAATGATTAAAAGGCTATCACTGGTTCTGACTTGCACTCTGTTGGTGAGACTCCTCAGTCCCGGCCCTATAATTAAAGAGATAGATCTAGAGAGCCTTGTTATATAAAGTGTCCATGGAGCAAGAACAGCAGCAGCACCGGAAGCTTGTTAGTAATTCAGAATCTCCAGGCCTGCTTGAATCCGACTCTGAACTGTAACAAGATCCGCAGGTGACTTGCATGCACATTAAAGTTTGAAAAGCATGGCTCTAGACCACGCGCACCCTGAATCCTTATTGAAATCACCTGGGAAGCTTTTGCAACAACCCCAAACACCTGCCAAATTGCAGAGATTCTGATTTAACTGATGTCTATGGGTTCCATAATCAGCGTTTTTTCCAAATCCCCCTCAGGTTCTGAGCAGCCAGGGCTGAGAATCCGTGATGCAGATGGCATGCAGGGGCGATCCTGACTTTTCTCTGTAAACCACTTTGACATAGGGATATTTATTTCACATGTTTAAACAATCGAGTGTGCAAGCCTGTTTAGCAAAACTGACTAAATGGCTCTCTGGGAAGGATCCACGCATTCCTTTCCCGAGGACCTGGAGTGGAACGCAGGTTACACCTTTTCCTCCCTGACCCCCTCTCTGAGGGAGTGTTCGGAGCTTTGTTGACAAAGATGGTTCATGCTTCTAAGAAAGCACAGCTGAAGCCCCTACGAAGGGCGTTCTGCAAGGATATGCTATCCTTCTTGGTTCATTTTTAGTACTCAGTTTACAAACTTGATCTGCAAGGAATGGCTAACCACTTTGAGCTGTGTTTCCCCAAAAATGACTCCTCCTTTGAAGTAAGAACGAACTTCTGAGGTAGCCACCAAGATTTGTCTCTCTAAATACACCCAGTCCTGATCTTATCTTTGCTAAGGAAGCTGCAGCAGGAACAAGCTGCCCAATCTATTTATCTCTCCTTGTCTCTCTGAGGATTTCCTTACATGAATTGGCTTCCTATGTGCATTTGTGTGCTCCTGCCCTGACTTCAGCATCTCACAGCAATGGCTTTGGTAAGCGCGTGAGGCGTTGACAACCTCACAGGAGGTGAACCATGCCGCCTCCATCTTTCATTAGCCACAAAAGGTTTTCCTTGTTTTCTGGGGCTCATCTACACCTCCTCATTATCTATGATCTGCCCTCTAGCAGCCCTCAGATGGTGTCACAGCACTGCCCTGTCACCGGCAGCTGAGGCCACTCTTCCAAGTTAAAGGAAGCAGGAGGGGGAAGGAGGACATGTTTATTCCATGTGTCCTGCCATTGTCCAACCCACAGACAAATGTATGTGAGGTCCTCTGCCCTTTCTGTCTACGGCATTTTCAGCCATCTCAGAGCCTGTGTCACCCTGACTTACTGAAAGGAGCAACCGTGTAAGAATCAAAGGCCCTGAGGTTCCTGAAATCCACACCCGGCTGGGTGCTTACAGGTGTCGAATAGCTTCTCGGGATCCCTCCACAGCTAGCTGAATTGTTAAGCTGGTCACTTGATCTGTTTCTCTCAAAGTAGGCCAAAGAACTCTGCTTTGTCTTCCGGATATCAAATGCTAATTCTCCTGTGTTTCTGACACTTTCTAATTCCAAATCCGGAATGTTTACCTATTACTTAAATGCAGACTCCCTGGAGGGTTTTAAGCCAGAAAAGAGACCGCAAGTCTGGGCGATCCAAGGTATGAGTCTCAGTTTGAGAGAGGACAGACCTCTTTTGACACAGCAGTTCAGAGCTCTTCATGGAGGAGTTCTGTACCAACAGAAGCCAGCCTGGCTTGCTCAGTTATATCGTACCCAGAGCCTGCCATGGGCAATTACTCTGGTTTTGATCTCTGCTAAAGACTTTTGCTGAATTTGCTGGTACACTGCCTCTCTGATCATATTACAGGTCTGCCCCTGTGTGTGTCCTTTGTAAACAACAGCCTGTTCTTTTCTTTCAGCCAGTCCGTCTACTCTCCTGCTCTGCCCTTTAAATTTACAAAAAAAAAAAAAAAAAAGACTGGTTTCATTGTTTTAAATTAGAACAACAATAAATAATTCGGTGACCTGGGTCTGACGTCCCCGCCTCCTGGAGGTGGGCGCACGTGCATCAAGTCCATTGTCTATTGGTGATTTCCACAAAAGGGCGTTGAGTGGTTGACAACAAGGTTTGTTTTTTCTCCCGGGCGGATGAGCACATCGCTGCAAAGTCTCTGATGTTCTTTGCAGACTCCAGGCTGCGTGCTCCTGCACATGTTCTAGCGACGGGACTTTGATATGAGCATCGCTTCTTTCCCTTTAGTACACGTACCTGCAGATGAATCTGTGTTCTTGTCGCTTCAGAGAGCCGCCTTCTTTGTTGATTTTTATGGTTTAGCCTTCTCAGACAATAGGCTGGGGAGTGGGTGGGGGTGGGGGTGGGTTTGTGACAGAGTGAGGGAGAGAGAGAGAGAAAACAAAGCAGTGCCCCATGGATTGATTTCATTTAATCATTTTCCTAGGTTTCTAATTCTGTCTGTCTCACCCCTGCCTCCTCCACACTGTGCTATTTCTCTTAATTTCCCCCTCTTGCCTCTGTTCTTTATTCCTAACCTCCTCATCCAGTGCCACCCACCTTAACGGACCTTAATACAGAACATTACATATAATTCTGAATTCATTGAAATTAATTACTTTCAGCATTCTCTGTTATTAAATGGCAGTGGAATAGAATGACTGCTTGTTTTGCCCTAAAAAAAAGGAAAGTATTGGCAGTTTAAATCCTTAATTTTTTTCACTCAGCTTTTTTTTGGGGGGGGCAGATAGTTTTGTTATCAAAATTTCAATCATACTGCAGGATCTCGGTTTTTTCATTTTACATTAAATCAAGAGCATTTCCTGTAGTATTAAATTTACTTGGAAAAAAATGTATTTAACCATTTGCCTCTTGATGGCATTTTAGTGTTTTCATTTCTGTATATTTTGCATGTTCAACCTGATAGGCTTGGGGACAAAATAACCGAGGCCACACCAGGGAACATTCCACTTTGCCCTACTCCACCTGGCCCAGAAAGTCCCCACCGACACCCCTGTCAACGGCTCAAGCTCTTCTCCTGTAGAAACAGGCCCCCACCGTGCCCCAGGCCAAGGGCTCATGGAACTCTCTCATCCTCCTCCCTCGGGCCACTTATCACCCCGCCTAGTCTGGCAAGTATAGAGATCTTCCACTGTTCTCTCCTGCGGGCTAGAGGCTTTTCCTCAGACCCCAGCCTTGCTGTGCATGTAAATAAAACTGTTGCCAGGTGTCAGTCTGCCTCCATGCCTTTTTTTCAGCCCATTTCCTCTCTAACACAACCTGATTCTGCCCACTGGTTAAATTGCTAGAATAGAATTACTGGATTTAAAGAATATATTTTACACGTTCTCAATAAATATAAACCAAACTACCCAGCCAGCTGCCCCTCTTGCCAGTATTGAGCAATGTCTTGGAGGGGAAAACTGTCCATTTAATAGGTGAAAATGTCATCTTGACATATTTTGCATTTCTTGTCAGTGAATTGAAGACTGTGAGAGACTCAGAGATAGCGACATTTGCAAAGGAAAGCTTACTTGCAAGATATATGAGGTACTCAAGTAACTGCTCATCAAATAGACATAACAAGTTATTAAAGCCAGAAACTTCAAAATTACCAAGGTCACCAAATTTACGGTTGGTGTGTTCGTGGCCGAAACCCAGCAATTTTCCTAGAGGATTGTCATATTTACAAAGATTGCAACCAGTCTGCAGCTAGCAGCATTGCCAAAGTCAGGGGTAAAGTTGGTTGCATTCAGTCCTCAGCAACCTAAAGGAAATGCTCAGCAGTTTGTTTATTTGCAGGGCCTTAATTAGACAGGATGCAAAGTGTGTTCTTCTCTACTAAAGGAGCTTAATGGAGACAAGATCATGGTTTGCTTCCACCAGACTTAATCCATTTATTTCTTTTGTAACTATGTATTTGTGTTTTTTGCGGTTTTATTTTTATTGGGGTTTATTTTTTCTTTATTACATTTTGCTTGCTATATGTTGTCATGTATTGGAAAAAAGTTTCCTGTGTCATTTGCCTTTTGATTTGGTTTATGGTATTTTTTTCATAGCTAACGTTTTTACTTTTATGTACTCAAATCTGCAGATTATTTCCTTTATAATTTCTGTTTAGGTATCATGCTTAGAAGGGCTTCTCCCCAGCTCACTTAATATTGCTTATTGTTTTAGTTTCCTAGGCTGCTCCAAGCAAATACCATGAAGTAGGTGGGCTTAAAGGATGGGAATTTATTAGCTTAGAGTTTTGAGGTTGTGAAAATGTACATATCAATGCATCACCAAGGCGATGCTTTCTCCCTGAAGACTGACCGCCTGGCTGCTGGTGGTCCTTGGGTCCTCCAACACATGGTAGCATCTGTGGGCTCTCCCTTCTCTTCCGAGTTTCACTGATTTCAGCTTCTTGCTTCTGAGGCTTTTTTTCTTTTTTCTTTTTTACTTTCTATGTCTGAATTTCATTCTCTTATAAAGGACTTTGGTAATAGGATTAAGACCATCCTGTGCAGAGAAAGAGGCACACTCATTCACTGTTGGTGGGAATGCAGAATGGTGCAAGTGCTCTGGAAGGCAGTTTGGTGGTTAAGCATCAGTAATCCCTATCCTCAGTTGAGCTTTTCAGGTGGTGGTGGGAGGTTGGTGGTTGGGGGACTGGTAAAAACTAAACTAAGGGTGATTTACGATCAGAGTCAAACTCTGAGAGATAGAATTGGCCGCACTCATCAGGTGCTTTGGATTACAAGGAATAGAGAAGTTCTTACACTACCTGTTAGAGTTATTACTGTTGTGCAGCTACCCAAAACTTAGTTTATTAAGCAACAACCATCTTATTATATCTCATTGATTCTGCAGGTCAACAAGAAAGGTATGGCTCAAATGGGCAATTCTTCTGCTTCTGCTTCTCATAGTGTTGACTGAGATTAATCAGTGGTGCTCAGCTGGTGGATGGGCTGGTGGAGCATCCAAAAGGCTTCACTCACATGTGTGGAGCTTTGGTGGTGTGATTGGATGGCTGGACTCAACTGAGAGCGTCCATTGGTGCACCTATGCATGTCCTCACCAGAAGGCCATCTCAGAGGAGTCAGATTTCTTACATGGTAGCTCAGGTGTCCCTGAGTGAGAGTTCCAAGAGAATCAGAAGGAGGCTGAATGGCTTTTCTGACCTAGGCTTGCAAATTATAGAGCATTATTTCTGCAGCTTCGATTTGGTCTAAAGCATAAGACCAGCCCAGATTCAATGGGAGGGAAAATACATTCTACCTACTGATGCAGGAGCAGCAAGGTCACCGTGAAGAGAAACGTGGGGTGGAGATATTGGTGTGGCCAACTTTAGAAACTACAATCTTCCCTACTAATAAGAAAAAAAGATTTATTATAAAAATCCAAAAGAAGTCCACCCCAATCAAAATGGCAGAGTAAGACACTTCAAAGACCTGTTCCCCCACAGAAGTTTGGGCAATCAGAAAGAACAGGCAGAAACATCTTTCTCAGAGCTCCAGAAAACATTTGAGTCCACAGTAACAAGGTGAGCAATGAATCAAGAAAAAGGCTACTTAAAAGCATTAGGATCTGATGGCATCCTGGCTAGCCCCTACCTCACCCCTCCTTGGCTCAGTGTGGAGCTGGATGTGCTTCCAGTGCAAATCCCTAGCCCTAGTTCAAGAGAGAGGAGAGTTTATGTGGACAGCTTAATTGAACACCATAAGTACATGGAACCTTGAGTAGGGCATGAGACTTTGTAGGTTTGTCCAGGTTGATGCTTCGATAAATCCCAGAAGGATTTGAACAGTGAATAAAAAAGTATTTGCCAAGTCCCCTTAGGGGAATGGTGAGAAAGGGGGAAATTCAGCTTCCCCAAGTGGAGAATTCTTGATATTCTCACAAGCAGTGGGGACAACCAAAGCAACAGACTGAGCCCCAATCTTGGGGTTTCTTCATATGAAACTTAACCCCGCAAAGGATAGGCTAAGCCTAGTTAAAATTAGGCCTAAGAGTCACCCCAAAGAGAACCTCTCTTGTTGCTCATATGTAGCCTCTCTTTCTCAGCCAACACGACAAGCAAACTCACTGCCCTCCCCCTGTCTATGTGGGATATGACTCCCAGGGGTGTGGACCTTCCTGGCAACGTGGGACAGAAATCCTAGAATGAGCTGAGACTCAGCACCAAGGGATTGAGAAAACCTTCTCAACCAAAAGGGGAAAGAGAGAAATGAGACAAAATAAAGTGTCAATGGCTGAGAGATTCCAAACAGAGTTGAGAGATTATCCTGGAGGTTATTCTTATGCATTAGATAGATATCACCTTTTTTTTTTTAGAAGATGCAAAACAAACTTTAATAAGCATATTCAAGGGGAAAATGCAGATCCAAAATACACATGATAAATAATTTATGAAATATAGTTTTGATAGAATTTCAGCAACAGAGAGGCTAGAGGGAACTGACTGAAAATGGAGAGCTGTGTTCCAGTAGCCATGTTTCTTGAAGATGATTGTATATTGATATAGCTTTCGCAACGTAACTGTATGATTGTGAAAACCTTGTGTCTGATGCTTCTTTTATCTACCTTATGGACAGATGAGTAAAACATATGGATTAAAAATAAATAAATAATAGGGGGAACAAATGTTAAAATAAATTTAGTAGATTGAAATGTTAGTGATCAATGAAAGGGAGGGGTAAGGGGTATGGTATGTATGATTTTTTTTTCTGTTTTCTTTCTATTTCTATTTCAATTCAGATGCAGATGTTCTAAGAAATGATCATGATGATGAACATACAACCATGTGATAAAAATGTTCATATTGTATGTTGATTGGTTTTATTAATAAAAATTTTTAAAATGAAAATAAATAAATAAAAGAGAGAGAGGAGAGTAACCCATGTGCACACACTGGGAGCATGTGTGTCTGGCCCAATCTGTCTAGTGGTGGACTGAGGGACTCCCTATCCCGGAACTTGCCCTGCCTGTAGAGGGCAGCTCATGAAGCTCTCCTACAGAACAGTGTATTAGAGCAGTCAAGTCTGCTGCTGGGGACAAGGACTTACTAGCTGTTGGATGTATACTGCAGTGCCCAGACCATGATGAAACTGTTTCCTAGGGAAGAGAGAACATACGGAATGGTGGAAATAGGGGGATTCCTAGGGCCCAATATACCTGCGTAAGCCAGGATACTTGCACAGCAAGGACAGGAGGTTCCTGCTCTTTGGCTTGGAGTTATTCTCTAAACTCAGTATATGGATATGATTTGGAGGAGACCACTCACACTGGCCAATTTACAAAGATTAGAAAAAAAAGGTTTCCTTTTGGTTTTTTTTAGATAGCTCTATCAAAAAACTAGGTGGATATGAGCTTAAGGAACAGAGAGATACATTAGTGTTAAGTTCCAATAATAACACATTAAAATATCAAAATGCCCAGATTTCAACCAAAAAAAAAATTACAAGACATACAAAGAAACAGGAAGCAATGGCCCAGGCCAAGAAGGAAGATGAACATGACGAGGTTCTTGCCTTCAAGGAGCTCTCATTCTGAGAGGGAGAGAGACAGGATGTCAGAGAGATGAAGCGGGGACAGGAAGGAGGGAGGCTCCAAAATGCCCCACCGGGAACGCGCTCTGTGAGCTGTGGTTGGGAACAAATTAGCCATTATGCCAGGAAGTCACAAACGTCCTCCAGAATCCTGATTCATATGTCTTGATATTCCCAGATGTTTACTTACCAGTTTACTTCTGTTGTCCCAATTTAAGTATCAGTAGTGTCCCCCCCCCGCCCCGGCTGCCTTTTACTCTCAAAAGACCCTGCCTATTTACACAGTTTCACTTTCTTTTCCCGCAAGATTTCTACAATCACAAAGGGGAAAATAGTAACTTTACAGTGGAGAAATCTGATAGACACTTTACCAATGATCAAAGTTAACATCAAAGTAATGGGACAAACAGACATCTCGTGCCTCTTGGTATGATGCACTGAGAAGGACACAAATGTTTCTGTGGTATACCTGCTAAAAGTGATATAAACAGAATCTAATCACCAAGAAACATCAGGCAAACCCAAACTGAAGGACAGTCCACAAAATAACTGATCTACACTCAAAAAGATGTGAAGGCAAGACAAGACTAAGGAGTGATTTTAGATCATAGGAGGCTAAATAGGCAGGACAACTAGGTGCAATGCATGACTGGATGGCTAAAAAAGCAGCTTAGTGGGCCACAGTGGTGGAATCTGCATAAAGTCTTGTGGATTAGGTAATAGTCCTCTGATCAAGGTAGAATGTCCTCGTGTTTAGGAAATACACACAGAAGCATTAAGGGTTTTTTTTAAAGTGCCCCAGTTTGGATGATAAATTACGCGGTCTCTGTCTTTGGAATCCAGTGAGAGTCCAGTCCTGTCGCTCCCAGCCTGTGGACGGGCTGCCATCAATCATCCGCGCCTGTCACTCAGCTCCTCCTCCTGATCGGTTCTCAGGTAAATAAGGGGTCGCTGTGCCCCGGGACACACTGGGGTCCATTGTCAGCACGGTGCCAGCCTGTCCGCGGTTACAGCCTACGGGGTGCCTCTGTTCCTTTGGCAAGGCTCCTTGATTACCTAACGTCCAAGGGCTCAGCCAAGCGAAACCACCTCTCAGCTCTCGCCAACCCTCAGAAGTAAGATTCGTAAACAAAGGAGGGGTGGGGGGAACAAACCAGGAGAGAGTCAGCCTTTTTGTGGACATTTCTGTTGCCCCGATGGGAGGGGTGGACAGCTCCGCACACCTGATTTCCTGCTGCTATTTGCTCTCTGGTGTGGTTACTGGAGAGCATTTGCTTTTTCCTCCAACGGGGGCTTCTCATCTGCTTTTTGGGTCTCATAAAATCAGGTAATCCGCTCAGACCGGGAATAAGCATGTGAATCTTCCATGGCCGATAATTGGTATCCCCACAAACACTTATTTTTTAAAATATTTGTTTAGCGGAAGTGAGGAGAAACTTACTTTCTATTGGCACCCACAGTTGGCCTTGCTGAGAATACTTCTGCTGGCTGGAGCAGAGTCAGTGGGCTTAAAATATGGGGCAAAAAGGATTTCCCTAGGTCTGAAGTTCCGATTCTCTCTTCAGTTTTCTTTTGGGATTTTCTGAATAAAACAAATATTTTTAACCTCAGTTACAGAATTAAGTTACTCATATTATTTAGCTACGCACATACTCTCATCTGTCTGGATCATGCCTTGCTCTTTATAGATTTTGTTTTATCAGGATTTCCCCCTTCATCCCTGTTCTGCGCTCCTGTTCCACACCTCTTCCCACTCGCTGTAACGTGTGGTGTTTCCTTGGATGTGGCCACACTTTAAAATTTTCATTTATTTATGTGGTAACGTACATGTAACAAAAAAATTGCCATTTAATCATTTTTCTTAATTTTTTTAATTTTGAAATACTTTCACACTTACAGGATAGTCACAAAAATGATACAAAACCCATACAGAAAATTCAATATACCCACCCCTACATTCAGATCACCAACTTTAACAAGTTGCCACATTTGCCAAATCATTCTATATCCATACATTTATCCACAAACCCATCCATCTATCTATTGACCATTTTTAAGTATATAATTCAGTGGCATTAGCTACATTTACAATCTGGTGCTACCATCACCACCATCCATTCCCAAAAGTTTTTTTATCACCCCAAACAGAAACTCTGTACCATTTAAGTAATAACCCTATTTCCCATCTCCCTCCAGCTTGGTAATCTATAATCTATTTTCCATCTGTATGAATGTGCTTATTCTAGATATTTCATATAAGAGGAATCATAAATATTTGTCCTTTTGTGTCTGGCTTATTTCATTTAACATAATATTTTCTAGGTCATCCTTGTTGAGATGCATATCCTAATTGCATTCCTTTTTATGGCTGAATGACATTCCATTGTGCATCTATTCCACGTTTTGCTTAGCCATTCATCCAATGTTAGACACTTGGATTGTTTCAACCTTTTGGCCCTTATGTACAATGCTGTATGAACATTGGTGTATAAGTATTATATGAACATACTTTTGAAAAACACAGAGACTTGTTTAGTGTATGTTTGCATTTTAAAATTTTAATTACTCGAAATGTCATCTTTTCAAGATCTATCCATATTGTTGCATATACTTTTAGTTCATGGCTTCTGGATGGCCCAAGACTTCTATGGTCTGCCTCCTCAATACTTTACTTTCCTACTCCCCTAGTCATAGGCACTTAGGTTGCTTCCAACCCCTTTATCCCATAGGATGGTGCAATAGAACTTCTTATTAGCATGCCCTTATGGATGTAGGCATGAGTTTCTCTGGGGCATATACCCAGGAGTGGAGAATGCTGAAATATCAGGTGCACATTTGCACATCTAATTTCTTTAAATATTTCCAGATTATGTGCTCTCCAAGATGACTAAACAAGGTTCACACCCATCAGCAGTGCATGAGAAATCCATAAACTTCTTGAGGGGCATAAAGGGTTTTTAATTTAGATAATAACATAAATTTGTCAGTCCCTGTAAATAGCAAAATTTCAAGCAATATTTGGTTTCAAAATTTTACCTGACCTACACTGCATGCTGCAAAAATACTGGGCAGAGATGGGTGTGTGCCACCAAGAAGCATGCATCACACAAAGACAAATGTACACAAACACTCCCAGGGCACTGCATGGGGCAGTACGAGCAGAAACCATTTTTATTTTCCTGCCTTACTTCACTGATTTTAGCTCGTCTCGTTAATCAAAGGCTGATGGGATGCCCAGATCCCCTTGACCTGGCTCCAGTTTCTGCTCTGTGCGGCCTCTGGAACTGGACTTTGCTCCAACATTGTGAGGACTTAAACTCCCTCCAGGCTCAAATTAGAAGCTTCATGGCCAGACAGCCCATTGGCTGGGATGGTCTGAACTCCGTCAGGAGGATTTGCTTTCCTGTTGCTACCTGATGCTGTTAATGATGAGCACAAAAATAGGATCTTCCTGACCAGCCCAGGGCTTTAAAATTATCAACAAAATGGTCCAGCAGATGTCTTTGTTGACTCTAAAACATTTTTTAAAGTTTATCCTTTTCAACACTTACAATTGAAGGTAAATTTGACATTACATTCAAATGACTCAATTATCCTTTCTAAATGAATGAAGTGGGGACTCGTGAGGAGGGTGGTAATTTGAGCAGTAGCCTAAACAACAGATATTTGGAGTGATAGCACACACATTATTATAGTTTTTTTGAAATGCATTCATGTCCTTAATTATACTTGACATGCTATAATCAGTCTAGTTACATGGAAAGACCAGGATCTTTTAGAAAAAGTGATCAATTAATTTGGAGAATAGCAAAGCAGAGAGACTTTAGAAAAGCAGAATTTTAAAAATTTCAGAGACAAGTACACATTCATTCATACATTCATTCAAGTATTTAGGGTCTCCTGTGGGCTTTACCAAAGATTTGGCATCAAAGTTTAGAAACAAACCTTAGCTAGTATGGTACTGTTTATTATTTTGTCCTTCATATTTTAAAAAGTCAACCCTTGATTTAAAAACAAAAGCCTTAAAAGTCACGCTTATCAATTTTGTAGATGACCCTAAACTGGGAGAGATTTCAAACAAAAAAGATGGCGCAATCAGTATTTAAATGAGTTCAACAAATCAGAATGTGGAGCTGTGACCAACAAGATAAAGTAGAAACTACTGTTGTATTTAAATACAAAATAAATAAACTGGCACACGTACAGGATGATGGGTGCCTGGCATTGTCCCAGCTCATGTGAAAAAGTGGTTTGCTGCAGCAACCAAAAGAGATAATGCAGTATGAGACTGCATGGGTGGGAAGAGTTGTAATCATGAGAAACAATAGCAGCAGCTTGTACTTTGCATATCCCAACCTCCTTTGGAATATCGTAAGCTCTGCAAGGCAGGATTGGGTCTGCCTTGCCCTCTAGTAGGTCCCCAAAGCAGAACAGCTTCTGACCCACCATAGGTGCTCAAGGCAGAGCTGACAAAGGAATAAAAAAGTGTTGTATTCAGTACCAGACACCCCACTAAGAGGGAGCATTTAAAATAAAGATGCACCTTGAGGAGGACAACCAGGATGGTGTGAGATCTGGATTCCTGGATATGAATAACGTAGGCATCAGAAAGCTTGGGCTGAAGGTGTGGGATGAGTTGATAGCAATCTTAAAATTTCCAGAGGGTTGTCATGGGAAGGAGAATTGTGCATCTTGGTCCAGAGCCCAGAACTGCGCTCCATGGGTAAGAGAGAGACAGATTTGGGTTCAACATAACTTTCTCACAGTGATAACTGTCCACTGAAGGAAGGTGAACGACCTAGCACGGCAGGATGTTCTCTCCCACGAAAGTGTCCCAGCAGTGCTTGCTTGATGGGTTTGAGATGATCCCTCTATTGACTGAAGAATTTTATTTACCTCAAAATGATGTTTACTAGGTTTCCTCAAATACAGAAAAATATGAAGAACAAAAAAATGTTCCATAATCCACCACCTCGGAAATCACCAAATAGAAACAACATTTAAAACAGTAATTTAAATTCTACTTTTTGAAGCCTAAATAGTTGGAAGTGAAGGCTGTAATTTTTAGCTGGAGCTTGATTTTGGAAGGTCTTGAACATCTGGCCCCCAAAAATCCATATTTTGTTCAATTGCTATCAAGTGGATTTTTTTTTTCTTTCCTTCTTTCTTTTTTTAGAGCCAAAGCTGGCATTCAAAAGCTGAAGTCTTCAACCAAGGAAGTTGTTCTGAGAAACATATGTGGGTTGCTTGCAGCCATCAAGGATCATAAAGCTTGAAACTTCACACCTTCTTGGAGTGGAAACTTCCAAAAAGAAACGGATCACATTTATTTCTAAGCCTGCTGGGTTTGTTTCTTTAAACATAAATCTCTACCATTTCCTGTACATTGCTATATACCTGTAGCTATATTGTCAGAATTGGGTCTATAAAGTAATACAAGTCCTTCCTTGGGGTTGCAAGCAGGGAAGCTGTTTGTTAGAGCATGGGCTTCAACTGTGTACCCAGTAGAGGAACGGAAGAGCAGCCAGTATCAATATCAATCAGTCCTCCTTAAAGTCAAGACTTTTTGCCTATGTGGACAGCCATTCAACGGTCAGCTCAGGGTAACACTCTTCCCACCTTCTGCTTCTCCTTGCCCCTCCTGACCTTAACACCCTGCTTATAGCCATCTACTTTCAGATCTTACCTCCTCGGCCACAGTGATAGGTGGACTGATGGTCTATTGGCCCTAAAATAAGCCAAACACATTATTCAACCAACCATTGAAACCACTGTTTGGGTGATTGGTCCAAAGACCCACCCAAACTGGACCAAAGGCAAGTGCGTCATCCTTCTTGGATGATTGAGCCTGGAGTTTTTGCCATAATTTCTGTGCGCGGCAAAAACCCACCCGAGAGAATGAAAACAATTCATGATGTGGCAGATTGTATTTCTAAAACACGGCCACAGTAATATTTCTCATCCCACATGCTCTTCCAGAATCTTGCCACTCCTTATCAGGAGATGGAGTCTGTGCTGATTTAAAAATATATGTACCCCAGTAAAACCATGTTTTAATCCTGATTCAATCTTGTGGAGGCAGCCATTTCCTTTAATCCTGATTCAATACTGTAGGTTGGAAACTTTTTATTAGATTATCTCCATGGAGATGTGAGACACCCAAAAATTGTGGGTGTAATCTTTTGATTAGATGGAGATGTGACTCTACCCATTCCAGGTGGGTTTTGATGAGATTACTAGAGTCTTTAAATAGGGAAACACTTTGGAGAAAGACAGAGCCTACAGAAACGATAGAGCCTAGAGAAACAACAGAAGCATCAGAGTCAGAAAAAAATTCAGAGCAGAGCTGACACAGATGCAGACTCATGGAGAAGAGAGACATGGCTGTTTGGAGATGCTTGACACTCAGCAGGTGTTGCCATGAGATGTTAAGCAAGCCAGAAACTAGAGAGAGCCAAGGGAAACCAAGAGATGAAAGCCAGTGCAAGAGAAGCAAAGTGAGGAACCCCCACAGGAAAAGACGCTGAAAGCAATGGAGCCCAGGAGCAAGAGACCAGCACATGCCAGCCACGTGACTTGCCAGCTGACAGAGGTGTTCCTGACCCACTGACCTTTCTTGAATGAAGGTAATCTCTTATTGGTACCTCAATTTGGACACTTTCACTTTCTTAGAACTGTAAACTTGTGTCTTATTAAATTCCCCTTTATAAAAGTCATTCCAGTTCTGGTATATAGCATTCTGGCAACTTGCAAACTAACACAGAATGTAAGAGTGTCCCTACTCCTTGAAACTGAGGGCCAAATCCCATAGAGGGTAATTGCTTGCCAGCAGCTGCAAACCAGCTCTCATCTGACCAACCCACAAAGTTCTTTTTCTACAGTTGGTGGGCTCAACCACATCTCCAGTGATGTCTAAACCCCCTCCAAATCTGTACTTTCTCAGACATGCTACCTCAGCCGTAGGATACCATATACAGTTTGCTTATCTCTTATCGTTACTCTTTTATCATAGTTAATGCTTCTTTAAATAAAACTCCAAACTGCTACACACAATATTGCAGCTCATTTATACAAAAGGAAAATATCAAGGAAGAGCATTTAGCGTACTCCATTCTGACTAAAGACATTTTGTTGTAAACTTCAAATAGCATGAAGCTTTCTTATCAGCAATTTGTGTTAGGTGCACAGAAAGCAGATAGTTGTTTTAAAAACTGTCCATTGTAGCTTAGATTCCTCCTTGTAAGTTATCAGTCTGGAAATAAATAAATCCAAATCATATGAGAAATAGAATGTGTCAGTTAAGGTTCTTTGTGTTTCATATGACAAAAATAAAAACAAAACCAACTGCCTACCCCCACCCTCCCAAACAAACACCTCAAACTGCTTTAATAATAAATGGACCATGTTCAGGCACACAATTAAAAAACAATGCTTCAGGAGCAGCATGCTTCAGGGCCCATATGGTGTCAGTATGGATGCTTTTTCTCTGTGTGATCATCTATATTTTTAGATTTATTCTCGTACTATACCAGTTCGCCTCCCTCTAGTAACCTCAGGCTCTCCCTTTGTATGGCAGCAAAATAGGCAAGCATCTTCTTCCTGACTCACTAGTCCTCATGGGGTTATATTCCCTCCCCTGAATCAGAAGAATGGCCAAGATGGTGACTTCAGCCAGTCAAGGGCCAGCCCTGAAGTTGGGGTAGAACAATCCCAACTAAACCACATGTCTGAGAATGAGGGAAAGGTGGTTTCCTAAAGGAACTCCAGGGCAATGTTTTAAAGGAGAAATAGATGCTGGTAGTTTAAAAAAGAAAATAGTGTCTTCTACAGAGAGGAACCTAAGTATACAAATAACATAAAGCAGAAGGAGGATGCTCATTAGGGGGAAGAATTTGTGTCTTCAGCTCATCTTCCAGAACTCGTGGGATTAGGTCCACTTTAAGGAGAAAAGAGTGGCACAGCAATGTGTGATCTGAGAAAACCACTTCAGAAGGCCAGCCCTCAAATCTTAGGAATCTAACCCTGGTATTTTAAAACTACATTTGAAAAGGTAAACCATGCAAAAGGCCACCCCTAGACCATTTAGTACCTTTATGAAAATAGAAAGGCAATCTTGATCCAAGATAGTTCACTGCCACCTGCCAGAAAATTGTTATAATTATCCTAATCTACAATGGTTATCATGCAAATGGTGCCTCTTCAGATGGCAGCTCCTTTGTGCAGTGCACAACTGGTATAACTGGATGCAGAATATCTGTGCATTCATATGGCTCAAATGTAAAGGGGCCTGAATGTTGGACAGGATGCAGAGAACCGGAAACCCTTGTTGCATTGTTGGTGGAGACGTAAAATGGTGCAGCCGCTGTGGGTGCGGTTTGGCAGTTCCTCAGAAAGTTAAACATAGAATCACCATAAAACCTAGCCACTCACTCCCAGGTATACACCCAAAGAAATGGAAAACAGGGACTCAAGCAGATACTTGGCAGATAGTCTGGCAGTTCCTCAGAAAGTTAAATATAGCATCACCATACAACCCAGCAATCCCACTTCTGCGTATACAGCAAGAGAACTGAAAGCAGTGCTTCAAACAGATATTTGCACACCGATGTTCATAGCAGCATTATTCACAATTTCCAAAAGGTAGAAACATCCCAAGTGTCCATCAACCAATGAATGGATAAATAAAATATGGTACATACATACAATGGAACATTTTTCAGCTATAAAAAGGAATCAAATTCTGAAACAGGTTACAACACGTATGAACCTTGAAAACATTGCGCTAAGTGAAATAAGCCAGACAAAAATTGTATGATTCCAATTATATGATGTATCTAGAAATAACAAATTTTGTAAAGGCAGATAATGTAACTGAGAAATCAGGATTTAGGGGATGATTCTGATTGGTGAATCATTATATAGATACTCCTTTTTGCTTTCTGGTGTATTGGCGTAGACAGAGGGAAATACTGAAATCTCTAAATTGCAATCCAGCTGCTTTGATCTCTAAAATGATTGGCTAGCTCTTATCTTCTGCCTCTGTGATTGTAAAAACCTTGTGACTAACCTTCATTTGTACTCAGTTATAGAGCCTTGTGATCACTAAAGACAGCTCCTAATGTTTATAAATGAAGGGTCTTGGGCCCACCCAGAACTAATCCACCCCAAATCTAAAGTTATCTTGACAACCAAGACTGGATCTAACCAACATGGGCCCACCTGACACATACAGTGGCTTAGACTTTAACCTACAAGTCCCCTATACCTCATTCCTCCTTTTTATTACATATATTCTATGACTAAGCATGTAATCAAATCTGCACATTCTCAATAATCACATCACCTCTAAATTACATCATCTGGAGCCACTGTGCTCATTATCCTAAACACTGCTCATCTTTTTTCTCTAATAAAACTCAGAATTATTGCCGTTTGGGGAGACAGATTATGGCCTTCTCTCTCTGCCTCTGTGTTCCAACAACTTTCCCCGGGGTGTTTTCTTTCTGCATCTCCAAAGGCCTGGGCTGAGCTGTGAGTGCTGAGATGAGGTATGCTGAGCTGCTTGGACTGTGCTACGTTGACCTCTCTCATTTAAGCACCAGCCAATTAAATCAAACATCATTCATTGCAGCAGGTATGCCTCCTAGCTGACCGCAGGTGTAATGAGCAACAGATGAGGTTACGTAACATTGGCTCATGTCCACAGCAACATAACTAGGCACCTTCACCTGGCCAAGTTGACAACTGAATCGAACTACCACACCTCCATCCCTAGTTTCTCTCACAGGAGGCACTATACCTACAGGATCTGAGCTTCCTAAGATATTCTTTACTCCACTTTGCATCCTAGGTTTGGAGAATACAGAGGGGAAAAAGATATTAGAGATAGCTTCCAATTAGATAAACTCGCTTTCTTCCCAGTAAAGGCAAGTTACGACTCATTCTTCCAACTGCATCTCCAAGGGCACAATGCTAATATGCTTCCAACAGTAACCCTAGGGCACAACTTCTTTTATCTATTTAAAATATTTATGACCACTGATTACCACAGTGGTTGTTAAAATCTATTAATATGCAGGACATTCTAAACTGCAGAGTATGCATCGTCCTCGGTTCTGTAGATGAGGAAGCTTCCCTACAGAAACGCCACCTGCCCCCAGGATATTTGGAAATTCTAATTACAGCCTTCAGCACCAAATGTCCGCTGGTTTCCAGTCTTAAATGTCAGGTAAGTGGCTTTTGAGCCCCTTTCTACACTGTTGCAAAAATGAACTGTCTAAAGCACCAATATAATTCTGTCAGTGCCCTGCATAAAAAGCCTCAATATCATCCTACTCTCTTGGGAATAAAATCCATATTTCTTATTGTGTTATGGAAAGCCCTTATTAAAGTATAATTTTCCAAAACATAAAACAAGATTTTCATACAAATATAGAACAAATCATGTTAAAATTTATTGAATTCACTAATTAATGAGGAAACTAGTAAGAAGATAAAGCTGGTTTAAAGGGTGTTTGAGGAACAGGGTATATATATATAGTTATTGTAAAAAAAAAAAAGAAAGAAAGAAAGAATACATTTGCTAGATTAGATACAAAGCTGGTCAATGTCCTGCCAGGGAAACTGTAACCTTTGGAGTTTTGTTCTCTACTGGACAGAAATTATTTGCATCTCTACTAGACACAAATTTACATGGAACTTCACAGTCTGAGCCCTTAACTAATAGTAAGTAGCAAAGTCAAAAGATGGTATAATCTTCTAGAGAATTAAATAATCTCTGGCTCTCTTACTCAGTGCTTCAGTGTGGCATTGAAAGCAATCACAGTCATCCACTTGGCTTTACTTCTAAGGTTAATATATTTTTCTCCAACATTCTGCATAATATGACCCTCATGTACTTTCCAGAATCATTCCCTGCCATTTTTTTAGATTCTCCAGAATAAGTATAGGGGTCCAGTACCATGCTTCCACAGTGCCTTCCTTCTTTTGCAAAAGATATTCTTACTGAAATCCCTTCCTTCTCTCCACCTGCCCCAATCCCTTCTCTCCCAGGTTAACTTGGTTAACTCCTGAAGGGCGACTTCCAAACTTGGCCCAGGCATCACCTGCTCTAAGGATCTCCTGACTGTCCCTCACCCTCCACCCACTGCCCTCCAGCCTGCCAGCCCAGCCCAGGCCCCAGGGCAGCACACCCCCTGTGCCTCTACAAATCAACAATGGTGACATTTTTTGAGCTGCCACTCGATGCTGCGTACTATGCCAAGTGCTTTCATTTAATCCTCCTACCCCACGAAGCAAGTGCTATTATCGATCCCAGTTATTAGTGAGGAAATTGAGGCACAGAGAGCTTAAGGCACTGAAGCGAGGTCACACAGCCGTTTGGTGGTAACCTGGACAGTCTGTCTCCAGAGTCCTGCACTTGCTTTACCTGTCCCTGAGCGGTAAGTAGCTCACCACTCACTCCTATCCAGGCCAGAATGAGATCCTTGAGGGGAGGGTTTTCTTTATGGGTGTCTAGGACCTGGCACAGAATAGGGGTTTTTGAACTGTCCATTGACTGAAAACAAAGGATCCTGCAGTAGGTAAATCTCATTTCACTGGGGCATTCAGTAATCTTGGCAGAGAGCAATGATGCTCTCTTTGTGCCAACACTCCGAGGAAGAAAATCACGATGAAGGATGTTTCGTACCAGGACAACCTCTGTCATGTACAAGTTCTGGCCACGAGTATACAGAAAAACTCAACACAATAAACTGTAGCCTGTGTACCTGGAGATGCGACTGTTCTAGGATTTGAACAGAATGCTTTGCAAAATGAATGGTGGGTGTCTGGGATTGGATCGCGTACCCTGCAAAAGACGTGTTCAGGTCTTAATCTGCATTCCTGTGAGTGTGAACGCATTTGAAAATAGGACCTTTGAAGATGTTAGTAGTTAAAGTGTGTTCAGACTGCATGAGGCTGGCCTGAATCCAATATGGCTGAAGTCCTCAGGGCAAAGGAAAAGAAGTCACGAGGAGTTGGCAACTTGGAGTCAACATAGCTTAGAAGAGAAAGGAGAGGACATCGCCATGTGACAGAAAGGCCAAGGAAACAGAGGGTCCAGCCAGCCAGAA